>JAODUG010085888.1:0-12337 GCA_027564795.1 Aphredoderus sayanus
ACAATACCAAAAAACCCTAATTTCAAAGTACTGCAGTAATTTAACATCAAAGTAGGGGACATTTGTTAACATTCTTTATGGAAGAATTGCATTCAACTCATTATGATTTCATCTTATTCCTACATATTTCCTACATTCGAAAGGAGAATTTACCATTTAAATGACCATCGTTGTCCACTGGCTTGTCATCATTCTATGTAATTTCTCCCTCTTATCCTTTGGTTACAGAAAGGGAAGACAAGACACTTGTTTGAAAGTCTCCTAATTACCGTAGAGCAATCAGCACATTTAAGATTCAGCTCTCCCTTTGTCCAACATGTAGAGCAGCTTAAGAAGGCTAATTGAGCCGCGGTGCTCATACTAAAGGTGCAGGCTTAGAAAGAAAAGTGGCTTTCATTATATTGAGATACATAGAGCTTATGTCCTGTACTGTATAATTTTCTGATAACATTAAGACCGCTCTTAGTTTTTAGAGGAAGGTTCGTGAAAGGAAAACCTGGCTGAGCGCAGCTTGACGTCTCTGTGCTGCTTTGTGAGAAAAAAAGGCCGCCTGCAGCCCAAGATAAAACGACGTGAGGTGACAAATTCATAACAGGCTTTGTGTTCATACAATTTGGAGGGATTCTGAGGTTGGCCTGGAATAAGGTGACACAGCTGACAGGGATTTCGTCGGGCTGAATTTGCCACACACTGCAAAGGCAAGACAATCCCTGACAAGACGCCTCTTGGAAAGTCAAACAAACTGCAGATTTTCTTTTTGTCTTGCTTTCATGCTACAGATAGGTCAGACAGCAAGGTGAATACATTACAAGGATGATTAAAAACAATAGTGACACCTAAGAGATAGCAGAAAAGCTTAATATGACAGTACCATACACACCGTAAATGCCAGGATAGCTGTCAAGACACGCAATGTTGTTCTGCAGCTTGTATTTTACACTGTGTGTACTCTTTACAAGAAACATCTTCCAACTTACAAAATCATCTTCCATAAACTCATGGCACATGGTGGCAATGTTAGAAAAATAAATATAATATACAATACTACATTTTCAGTCTGCTACTAAACGCCTGGCAAAAGTTTCCTGACATTATTCATTGACTTTACAGTTGATTAATTGGCAGCAGACCAGCTATGTCATGCTATCTGAGAATGGATTGAGACCCAATTGGAAGGCTATTAATGATTAAGTGACTAGTTATCTGGATGAAATGAATAGCTTTTTCAACAAAGAACCTTTCAGGTTTTGGCAAAGTGAGACTTTATTGATTTTAAATATGTATGTGTTAGTGTACTGACTACACTTTGTTGACAGGGTTTTGTGTGGGTGCTCATGCGTGTGTGTGTGTGTTCTCGCATGTGTGGGGTAACAGAGGCCTCGAAGTGCAAAGTCCTGTACAAATACTGTTCCTGTACTGACTAGATAGGACACCCTTCCATGCTAACAATGCTCTAGCAACCCCCAGAGGACATCTTAGCCAACAGAATGCCCCAGCAACCACCTTGTAACCCTAGGACTCCCTAGCAACCAAGCATGTCCTAGCAACCAAGCAACCAATGTCCTAGCAACCACCTGAATCATCCAGGCATCAATAACTACACCAGGGAACAAACAAAACAAAAAAAATGCAATTTCCAGGTTAAGTCTTTGCATTTGGAGACCAAGCCTTTTATTGCCAGCAACTATATCCATATAATGTGCATAAGATAAGTAAATGCTTTTTTCATACATGGCCAATGACTTGTGCTTAGAATCTACAGTATATATATATATATATATATATATATATATTAGACTGTCGGGCATTTTCAAAACAATATCCAAATGCCGCATTGGAGATATCCACCCCCTCCTCCCTTCCATACACACACACACACACACTTGTCATTTCATGTGAAGGACAGATTTTCTCCCATTGTCACCATGTGGGAGTCTTTTAAAATCACAGGGCCATGTGGAGGCCGGCTAGACGGGTCACTTGTCTCTTAGACTGGCTAAAGGGAGGTGAGAGGACACAGTGTTCTGTCAATCAAGCCTGAGAGGACAGGAAAAGTGAGAAAAAGGAATAGCAACCACAGTCAGGCCCTTTTACATATGTGCAGGCACACAGTCACACGCACCACACATACAACAGATCTTGCAATTATTGCATCTAAAATAATAAGGCTATCTTAGAAAGAAACGACTCTGAGCTGTAATGTGGCCTGCGTCAATACATTTCTTGTAGTCAACAGGGTACATTTGATGTGTGTGGCATTACAGATGGGAAAGCAATAAGTGCTCTTGTTAGCTAAGAGGGATGCTGAAGAGTTACATGGTGCTACACTGTGCCGCCACTGATATTTTTTTCCCCTTCTCACAGACAGCTGCTTTATAATTGTTTCTCAGATCAATGATAACAACAAGGAAAATATCTTACAGTTCAACCTCTAAACTAAAATAAAGAATTATTTTATGGATTCTAACCCGCCTGTTGTCCTCCGGGTCAAACTGACCAAACGCTCGAGCTCTTTGGGGCAGATAGAAGGCGCCAATTATGATTCTACATCTTACAAAGCCATATGATGTGCACTGCTAGCACAACAAGCTAGTGCGTTTTAAACCCATGGACAACAGGAGGGTTAAAAGGCACAAATAAACAAGAAATAATTAATGAGTAAATACACACAGCAATGACAAAGAGAACTACACAATCAGACACAATCGGGTGGCGCCATCTGATGGCACAATAAGACTAGGAGGGTTAAGCATAACACATGTATATACTGTATGTGTGTATATTATATATACTGTATATTTGATGTGCTGTATCCCCTTTACTAGAATAAATAAATATTATCTACATTATTGTAAGTGACATGGGTTGGTAATAAAATATTTCTAATACAATTACTTTGGTTTTCAGAGAAAATTGAGGTGTTACTTCTTCATTTTAAACATAGCACCAGACAAGCTAATTACCACTTATTTTGTAGCATCACGCTGTGCTTATTCTGTAATGTAATTTATTTTTCAGTCATTTTAAGGTGGCAATGCAGGGCTCTGAGATGTGTTTTGGCACAGCGGCCATCAAGCTTTTTATCCATAGTGTATCGACGTCAGAGAAAGGACATTTCATGTCAACACATTAATAGATTTTCCCACTCCATGTGTGGGTTTGAGAGATTTGAAGACGGGGGAAAAATAAATAATAAACACTAGGAAATGACACTTAATTAGTTTGGGTCCAATACGGGCTCAATATATATTGAGCAAGCACAGGTCTCCAATAAATTCACGGGTGCCCCCAAAGTGTGAAGACAGGTAGTGGCACATCTGATATAGTCAATCAAGTGCAATTAATCTCAGCTGTGGGTGAAGGTATGGGTTAGTTGTAAAGTATCTCGCACCCCTGGCATCATTACACACTTGGATGCCCGCTGCCTTTTAAGAGGTGTGCTGTGGCTCTCTGTTTGTGCACCGGACCATGCAGTGTACAAGCAAGGCCAGGGACATTACCCTTGTTGTGTTGTGACTGTCCCGTCATCGAGGTAGCCCGCAGAGAGGCAATCTGTGTGTGAAGCCCACCAATGCTTCGATCCAAATGTCACTTGCCAACAACAGTGATATGACGTGTTTGTCACTGTACTGAACAAAAGGCAAAATATATTTAAATAAAACCAGAACCAAGCGTGTGCATTTAGCGACCAGGGTTTCATATAATAAAGTGTTATGTCAATAATTTGTCATAAAAGTTATATTTAACGTAAATCATATTTTACATTGATTTGTATGTTCACTGCATGTTCAAAATTGCAAGTGTATTGCTTGGGATTTCTGATTAGAGGAACAAAGTAACACACTTGAATTTATCCTTGCCCGTCAACTTACCTTATATTGAACCTTTTGTTCAATATACTGTAGTGACACCTAATACTTATTAAGTCGAGACTAAATTAAATTGGTTACTAAAATACAATTAAACAATAGGTTGAAAATAGGCGAGTTTTTAACCTCATTAATTGATGAAAGCAAATGTAATATCTAGTTTTGCATACGTGTTCAGAACAAAGATGCAGAATCTTGTGGCGGAAAGCAGAATCCTTCAAAGCGTATCACATCCTTAACTCGCATGACAATCATTAAATGCAACAATAACTGTCCAGAAGGGCTTATAAACCAAACAAGTACTTAATATATTTGATGGGATCGATTGAAAAGAACTTTAATCCAATTTTCCAAACACCCCTCCGTATTGTATTCTATGGTAAAATACACATGGTAATTCACTAAAGAACTTTAATGCTACTTAGACGTATTAGACAACATGACACAAACAATTTGCAGATTACAGTCCAGTAAATTCCCAAATGTTATTAGACAGCCCAATGCATCCAGCTTAGCAAACACAAGAAAAGTCACCATGTTACATTTATAGTTATTCGATTTTTACACGGACGAGGAAAATCCTTCCATTTTCATAATATCATGTAAATTAATCTGTTCACCCATAACATCAAATCAAGGATTATGAAAAAGGCTGAATAAAATACTTTTCATGAAACATTAACTTCACACAGTTGTATAAAATGGCGTTAGTATTATTATTTCACTAACGGCAACAACATCGGAGAGGGGGTTGAATATGGTTTGCACATCCTGTGATACCAGTGGTAGTCAAGGGTAATGCAGGTATTACTGTAACCCTTTCTGATAATATATTCATATCAATGCACATTTGTCTCAAGTCTGTGATGTGCTTCAAGGAAGATGCAGTTAAAGGCAGAGTAAGCCATGTTTGGGGGAAATTGTTGATATTTGAACTTATCAAAACAAATACACCTTTTTCAGTACTGTAGGGTGCATCACTTTATTTGTGTTCACATTAACAGAAACAGGGCTGTGTAGGAACATCTGATTATTTTTCAGCATGAACACAATGGACAATGACAGCTACTGTAAAAGGAAATATTCGCTGAATTTGACAAAAAGTACATTGGATTAGAATATTTTACCTCACCTTTAATCCATATTTTATAACTGATAAGATGGACATTGATAGCATTCTTACATATGAATATTATTAGCTTTTATTTTTGTGTTTAGATTCAATGCTAATGTAATGTGACTTGCAATCAATGAGTTGCACATGGTAATACAGTATCACAAAGTACAATGCAGTAAACCATCACTATTTAATTGGGTTTTTTAATGATTAAAAAATTACCAAAGGCGACTTGTCATTCATGAAGAATCATGGTCCTTCCAACAACATTGTAAACCCCCACACAAACCCCATTCCCACAGACACAGACACTAACACATAAAAGAGAGAGGAAGAAAAAAGTGACGTTTGCCCGAGGACTATTCTACTTCTGTGGTGGATTTTCTGTGTAGACAACGGCCCAGTAATTTCCCTGGATACAACAGCTGAGCACACTCATCTGTGCGGCATGACAAACAGAAAGGGTTATCTAGTCCCTTTAGAATACCTCACAAACATCGCTCAGATAAACCTAATTTTGCCCAAGGCTTCCTTCACCTGCTTCAAACTGGAGTAATAAATTAGTGAATATCTTGAAGTATTCCCATTTACTCTTGGACTATGCATCCACAAGGGGCATATCTCTCTCCCTCGAGGACCTTGGGAAATATCACTGAGGCCTTCCGTTTCGCCTGACTGTAACAATTACAAATGTCACCGAAGACAAATCGCAGGCGGCGTCAAAAGCCCTGTAGCACTTTTTTTGGGGGTGACATTGCCAAATGTGATGTTTATGATTGGTTAATTTTCTGTTTTCTTCGCATAGCATTATTCATGAATATTAATGTTGCCTCATGGTGTGAACTGTTGGCAATATTTAGTGGGCCAAAGGAGAATGAAATAAATCTAAGGAAAATCATACCCACTAATGTGATATGGGAGTTTTGGCTATGTTGTATTTCCCCCCCCCCCAATGGCATCTGATCACTGGTATCTTTAATACATTACAGGAAAGTGGCACTGCAAACATACATAGATTATCTTTTTGACAAAACACATATACAGTACCACACCCCACTCTTCATCATATAAAATGTATGGTTTATTGTATTAAACTGGTTCATTATACTGTAGAGGAACATGACCTTCAGAAAAACCATATATATGTATTGGGGCCAACATTTTAGATGTTTGTAGGAGGTGATTAACGTTTATCTCGCATATTATACAGTATACAATATAAATCCTACTGTAGCCATACTGTACATTTTCAGAGTCAGGGGTGAATAATTATTATACTGTTGCGTGAGAACATTCAATAGTGTGCAATACCATTTACCTCCAAACACCATGAAATGTATTGGTTAATAGCTCCTATTAACACACACTACATTCAGCAGAAAGCATGGCTATTCTCCCAGTGGCCAAATAATAAACACTACTTATTTACCAGTACCATTAAATTATTTCTATCCCCAGAAGGCAGAAGGAGTCTGCTCAGTAAATATTGAATACAGCTTCACCAGTTTGCCTCAAGTCAGACTTTAGCAACTGGCAGGTACTGTAGGTCTTCTTCCTTGGCTAGATGAATTGTGCTGCAACATATTGCATAGGCAGAGCTACTGTATAAACACTGGTCCAGATTTCAACAACCCAGAGCAGAAGAGATGATATAACAACAGACTTCCTGGCTACGGTGGTTACAGTAGATCTGATAGCAGGAGATCATAAGACATTTTTAAAATCACTTTCAATTTCACTTTATGCAGTTTAAGCAAATTTGGTGTGTGAGAACTATACTGGTTCTTATGTTACTATCTGGGATAGATCGTGTTTCAACTGTTACAGTACTTCCAGCATTTTATTAATATTGTCAAATGATAAATACCAACATTTGCTCAGATATTCATACATGGTAAGGAAGGATTTGTTACATTATATTGCATCACAAATTGTCAGTTGGATTTCTTTTTTACAATCCCGGGGAAAGAAGACAACAATGAAGTTGTCACTTTTCGCACTGTTAAAACACCCACTCTATGCCACTGACAAAATATCTGAAAGATTGTTACACTTTTAAATGAATTGTATAAGATGATTAATGTGTCATGACTGCATGAATGCATAGACAGACACCCAATGATTTTATTTACGGTAAAAATCAAGCGCAGCAAAGTGTCTAACTTGCTGTAACTATTTTAAAATGTATAGTTAGATTGTAAGCTAATACACTTTTTGTCAAATTAACCAAATATCAGCTCACAGTATGCTAGTTTACCCTATATCTTTAGTAGAGAAAAGGAATCCACTGCATATGTTGTAGATTTGACCGAAAAAATCATTACAGTCACTATTTTGAGTGAGTCGACTAGCATTTTCCCTCTTTAATATTCAACAACTATTTTATGCAATTCAAGCAAAGCAAGAAAAATATGGTGTGACATATTCTTATGTCACATAAGGGAAGGAGTTTGAGTACTGACCTATAGTGGGTCTTTACCCTGTGACTGGAGTTGCTCTTGGAACAGACAGCCAAACTTCAGGTCAGCAGGGATTAATTAGCTTTTTGAAACCCGCCTAGCAGATGTCAAGGTAATCTTGGGATGTAGACCACAGAGGTCAACGCAATATCTTAGAGCAGAGGGAATGGAACCCGATCTCACCAGTGCTAGAAGCCCTCTCCAGTGCCAATGCCACACAGGCATTAGTCACAACAGGCAATGACCACTTGGTGCAAACTATCAAACTTTTAATCTCACCCTGGCCTCATTAAAAGGAGAAAATAAAATTAGGTCAATATTTTTTCATACATGCTTAATTAAAAAGTAGTTTTTAGATACTAAAATATGCTGTATAAATTATATAATATTTATTATAATATTGAACATTTTAAAGATATAATTTACTAAAACTGAAATGAATTAATTTACAAATAGGTCACAGCAACCGTGAGCAGAATCTGGGCAGATACTACAGTATATTAAACTGTACAGTAGATATCAGTACAGATTACACATTGTGTGTTTAGCCCTTGTAATGTCCTTCGGGTCAAAATGACCCAAATCATGGCAGATTTGAAGGCGCTAAACCTAATTCTACAGTTTACACAGACATATGACGTGCACTGCTTTTATTTCTTGTTGAAATACCCAACCAATTTTTCTAATTTGTTATGAAAACACATCAAACTGGTTAACAAAGTAATTGTAGCATATCTGATCAGTGAAAGCAAATGTAAACTCTATTCACAATCAGCAATTTTAGGGGGTGATCTGATCTATAAGCAGACAGTTGCAGGGATAATCTGGATTTGGTGTGTCAACAACAAAAGCATTATCTTTCACCATATTGTACAACACATTACACTGTAGTGCCTTTTAATTAACAGAATTCAATTAGTCATTTTCAAGCTAATATAATTCCCTAAAGTGCTAATATATCTTAAACAGTACATCCACCCCTGGCTAAAATCTACATGCCAGCATGTAAGCATGATTTACAGCATGTTATAAAAACATATTCTGTCATGGACAGAGTGATGCAGTGTCAAATTGTTTCACTGCAGGGAAGTGGAGAAAAAATCTCTACAGTTATGCTCGCCTATAGCTGAGAATAGCTTTGCTTCCTTTGTTCCCTGTTGACCCCACTGTTCTATAACGGCAACCCACTCTACAGTCGCACAGTGCTAATGACTCAGAAAATGCAGCCAGGCGCAACTGCTCTACAGGAGGCCCGGTATGGCTGTCATTAACATTTGTTATGCACTGCTTTAATAAGCAGGTCTGGCACTTAGAACACAACTCTGATCAACTCTGTAGTTCAGTGAGGTTGATACATTGTATAGATTCATTAACCAATACCTGACATACTGTATACTATATATACATATATATATATGTGTGTATTTATGCAGTGTTATGTTACTTTTTAATGGGGTGTTATTTTTGTGGGATGATGATATTTGTAAACTATTCTTCAGAGGCAAAAAGTTAGTGCTGACTGAGAGCCTGCCAACAGCTGGTCACACCTGGTGCAATTATATATTAATAGATACTCATTTTAAGCTTGAATGCTAACAACTTACTAGCTAAACCTTGGTTTTGAAATGATTCTTTATCAGATCAATATTATTAGTTGTCACCAAGAATTTACAAACATGCACAATAGACCTGCAAGTTTTGTTCGTCACTGTTTGCAGCCGGCAGCACATCTGAGCATAAATAAACAAAGGGAATAGGATCACAGAATGACGTTTATCTTATTTTTTTAGATTTGGGTTACGCTATGCTGACGTTATTTTCACTGCACTTACAATGAGCATTTGACATACACTCCAGATATGTTTACAAGTTATATGATGTTGGCTATCTGCTGAATGTTAAAAGTCAGCTGACGGCACACATTATGCACATCCTGGCCAAACTCTTTTTGTTATCAGAGAGTAGAATGCCAAAGTTGTAAAACTAATACTGACATTATAGCTTCGCTTTACATTTTCCCCGTGTGACTGAAGTGATGTGTTATCTATGCACTAGCATAGAAAGCAAGTGATAGCATGTAGCAAAATGATTATCTTACCATCATGTAATTGACAAACACCAGTAATCCAGTGGTAATTTGTGTCCTTGACAAAACGTTCAGATTTGCAACACGAGTTAAATACACACCATGGTAGGGAATACTGAAAACACCATTATTTTTACTCATGGGGAATTAGACAATTAGACCCAGACATCTGTGTTTGGGCATTGGCACCTCCAGAAAGTGACGTACAGCTTTTGACACAGATGGATACACCAAAGGGGATGTTGAGTGGTAGCCTTGTGAGACCATCCTGATCTCATGAGCTTCAGTTTTACTTTGCAGTGAGAACCAGTCTGGACAGCTTAAAGTCATTGCACTTGAGTCCGATTGTTCAAAGCTGGCTCTGATCAATAAGCGTCAACAAGCTATGAGAATAGTTTAGGTGTGACATTACTGTAACCTGCAATCACTGTCAGTTCATCCAATCATCTGCCAAGTCTTTTTTGAAAGGGATTGCCCTTTTCTAAACAGTTTCAATAGACGTCTTCCCAGATGGTTGTGTGTAACAAAACACTGGCACATCAGGTTCCCTCTATTTTGTTCCTAAATGGAGTTTAAAGTATGTTTGATTGAGGTCTTTTCAAGTGATTTTCTAGAAGACACATAGACAGTACTGTGGCTGATTGATGGATTCTGGACCTGGACCTGCTTGATAGAAGTAGCAAAACAAATGTAATTAAATTATTTCAAACTGGATATAAAATAAATGTTATATATTGTGAAGTATTATAATAAGATACAAAAAAAAAAAATTTTGATGTGATAAAAATTAATGCTGGATTAACCAGTGTATATTTTGTAAGTAAACATTTACAAGGAGGGGTCCTTAACAGCTTTTTTCCTTTACTGTGAACACAATGTTATAGCTAAATAACTTGAGAAGAAGCTAATAGAACAGTAGTACAACCAACTAATCAACGATGGTGACATTAAGAGCTGCATCAAAACGACGCCGCCTCATTTACAGAGAACATTGAAACCTTTTTGTTAGCGCTGCCTCACAATGCCAGGGACACTTGGGTTCTGACCACACATAACTATTTTCTATCAGGTGAAAGATTCTGAATACTGTAGGTTTATTTGCCCATAGCTACCTGGGCACAAAGAGAGAGATGGAAAATTGCCCTTCCTGGGAGGGACTAGAGGAATGACCTGTTTTCTCAGCAGCTCTTTTATCGGCTAATAGGGCAGCAGCTTGCAGTAGAAAGGAAATGAGTCAGTATGTACCCATTCAAGCTACACTAAACACCTGCTATGCCTTTGGGAGTAATGTTGCAGTAACTGCAAGAGTGCATTAAGCATAACGTTAGTCTTAGTCAAACTCAAAGCTATTGACATCATGCTAGTTGAAGACAAGTAGAGAAAGCAGAGGCATTGAGGGCTTTTTGTTATGATCTTTCCTCAACATGAGAAAACCAAAAAAACAACAGCATTAGGTGACGCATTCAAACAAACTCAAAACCAACTATGAAAAGCAGTTGTAAACTCTAAATACTAATTAGCAATTAAATAATTATTTGTAATCATAGCACAGATAATTTAATTTAAATAATATAATATAAAAAATATATATATTTTATTTTATATGATAATATAGGGAATATCAACTGTGCATGATTCCTTTGTCTTTTGAACACTTGTCTAGCTCTCAGCTATTCACCGTCTGTGTTTAGACAGTATGTGATGGCAGAAGTATGATATCTGGTGCAATTTCCCACGAACTGAGAAAAAATAAAAGTTGGCGCTTCTAGAATATAAAGAATATTGTCTTTCACGTTCCCCATGCCTAATAAAATCATTAGATTTGCAATTATTTTGATTCAGTATAGTATTATGCATAATGCACTCGCTATGACATGTATTTCCATACATTTTGAAAAAGTTTGCTCTAAACTAAGTTTGACTTTTAATGGCCATGTCAAATTATTAAAAAAAAAAAGTAGTTATATACAGTATATATTTTTTCTTTATTACACAATTTATAATTACATAATTATATTTTATAATATTATATATAATAATGATATATACACAATATATGGCTTGTATGTCTTCCAGAAGTTCTGTGCAGTATCTTAGCTGTTCTTAGGACTTCTGGACAGAAGAGTGCTCCTACTACCACTGGAAACACATTCATATCTGTTCCAAGTGTTCCTTCAGCACCTCAATTGCGCAGCATTGTGTGTGTGTGTGTGTGTGTGTGTGTGTGTGTGCATATATTTGAAGGAAGGTAAAATCTGTATGGAAAATGGCACAGTCCAGGCAGAAAGTAAAGGAACAGCTTGAATAGGTATACAATCAAACACTCTGCGATGTCGGTGTAATGGCATGCATGTTATCGGCTATAGTTAGTCTTAATACTAGGGAGCAATTACTGTAATTTTAATCAGGCTGGGTTAATAATTTCAACAGCAATCACAATACTAATAGAAACACTTTTTTTCATAACAAATATCCATATTTGTTCTGAAAGACTTATGTCTTAAGAAAGTATGTTAACCCTCCCACTGTCCTACTGTATGTGTCAGAATGACTGAGTGCACTTACCTTTTTATGACCTGCCGCAGTTGGCACTCTCTGCTGGTAGAACGTTAGAAACCCAAAGACAATGTTCTGCATAAAATATGTAGAATTCAATTGCACTATATTTTGACTAATAATGTATTTAATTTCTTATCTTAGTCCTTTTTGTTAATGCTTTTTTTTATTTCTTAACCCTCGTAATGTACTCCGGGTCAAAATGACCCAAATCACTAGCTCTTTGTGGCAGATAGAGGGCGCTAAACCT
>JAODUG010085899.1:0-12336 GCA_027564795.1 Aphredoderus sayanus
GTTCCTCTCAGACAGCTGAGCTTCTCACTAAGGGAGACGCCAGCCACCCTCCTGAGGAAACCCATTTCGGCTGCTTGTACTAGTTCTAGTTCTTTCGGTCATGACCCAGCCCTCATGATGTTTGGGCCTGATTTTCTGCTTTCCCAGGTGCTTGTTTGTGATGGTTGTGCTGAAAGCGCAGCCCTGGCGGAGACCAACAAGTCTGATCTACTGCCAAGAATCCAGACACAGCTCTTGCTTTGGGCATAAAGTGATAGAATAGCCCTAAGAAGGGAACCCTTCACACCATACTCCCTCAGCACCTCCCACAGTATCTCCCTGGGGACCCAGTCATATGTCTTCTCCAGATCCACAAAATACATCTAGACCGGATGGGCATGCTCCCAAGCCCCCTCCAGGATCCTTGCACGAGTAAACCGAAAAACCGCATTGTTACTCTGCAATCTGAGATTCAACTATCGGCCGAACCCTCCTTTCCAGTACCTTAGGGTGGACTTTACCAGGGAGGCTGAGAAGTGTGATGCCCCTATAATTGGCACACACTCTCTGGTCCCCCTTTTTCAACAGGGGAAACACCACCACGGTCTGCCACTCCTTGGGCACTGTCCCAGACTCCCACACAATGAGAGACATGTCATCCACAACATCCCCTCCACACCCAGAGCTTTCAGCAGTTCCAAACGGAACTCATCAATCTCTGGGGCTTTGCCACTGTGTAGTTGTTTGACTACCTCAGTGACCTCCACCAGTGAAACCGATGATGAAAGTTTTCCTTCCACCGCGCTATTACCGCCTCAGTTGAGGTCAAGTGTCCCATCCTTACTGTAGTGACAAATTAAATCCTAATCCAATGTTAATTTGTACACGGTGGTGATTGTATAGCAAAGTCAACTTCTTTACGTATGTTCTTCTTTGCTGGTTATTGCTGTTTGCTTGTTTGTTGTTGTTTGCTGGTTTTGCTGGTTCTTGCTGGGTCTTCCTCCATATTGGGAACCTAAAGGCGGATTAAACGCCCATTCTGTTCCTTTTGAGAACAAAGCGTTCGGGATTTTGATGTGATCCAGGGAGGTCAGTGCTTCTCTAAGATCCCGTTCTGCTCCTACAAAGTTTGTGCCATTGTCTGAGTGAATGCGAGACCTGTCCTCGGCATTAATAAAGGAGTCTGTGTCTCACAGCATTAATACAGGAGTCTTTGTCTGTGAATATGCCATTTCGTGATGTATGCTTGCCATGCAAGTAAAAATTACACCATAACGTTTGATCATACTGCGGCCCTTCTTGACATGAATAGGACCAATGTAGTCCATTCTAGTGTTTGCTAGAATGGACTGCTCTTTATGCTGCTCCATGACGTACCATTGACTCTTTTTCTAACATTTTCTAACTCTTTCTAACATAATTTCTGTGTTACTTCGCCCTCTCTGGTCTGAATGAGAGTTGACAGTAATGTAATTTTATCATGGCTTGCAAATATTATTTGTACTGTATAATGTAAACAAAAGAACACGAATAAGAAAAAAGTATAAAGGATAAAAATAAAAGAACATATGGTTATAATCATTTATAATCTCTCTCTCTCTCTCATACAGTACATCAGTACGTTGCTAAGCAAGAGAGTGCTGTTGTTTTCCAATATGTTAATGGTGGTACTAGCCTCAGCTGGCAATGGAAGACAAATTAATATACATAAATGTCCCCTGCTATCATAAACTCCTTAAAACGCGACTGCTGTTGGGGATCTTTTACACAGAAGATTTAAGTTTGAGGTAGATCCTTGTGTTATTTTTATTCTGAAGATGAGGTCTATGACAATCTCTTTATTTGAAATGTTGACATTTTATATAGGCTTAATCTAGTAATACTTTTGGCTAAATATCACATACACACCTATAAGTGGAAAGGCTGTACTCACTCGATTACGTTATTTTTGTTTTTCTTCAGCATTTACTTAAAGTCGCTAAAAGATATTGATAAACTTAATAAGAAATCTCAAAAGCTCTTTTAAATTACTCTTTTAAAGTCTACTATCCCGATCCGTTGATGTATTATCCTCCTGTGATGTATATTCTGGATATGTTTATAGTCTGATGTTACGTGCCACACTGTAAATTCATAGTTACTTTAATTGTAATATATTTTCTTCATATGTTTATTCCCTGTATTGTTTGCACATTTCCCTTTTCTCAGTAAAGGGGAAGGGTAAAATATTTGTTAGTAAATGTAGAACATACTATTAGGTAGACTGGCCAATAGAAACGTGTCAGCGTAGGCCCTGCCCGGGAGCATAACTGCAAGCAAAACCTTTCGATTCGTAACTAACTTTTTACAAACAAAACCTTATGATTT
Source organism: Aphredoderus sayanus (assembly GCA_027564795.1). Classification (NCBI taxonomy): domain Eukaryota; kingdom Metazoa; phylum Chordata; class Actinopteri; order Percopsiformes; family Aphredoderidae; genus Aphredoderus; species Aphredoderus sayanus. Next base: position 2,347 of record JAODUG010085899.1, read on the forward strand.
CAAGTAATACATTTTAAATCACAATTTTATTTTACTTCTTTCTGTTTATGTTTGCATAATAAAGCAACACAAGTAATTCAAGTAATGAGTTATGAAGGGTAATGTAAATCTCTTATAATTGCCCGCGGATGACATAGATGTGTCTAGCCAAAATCTGTACGTTTTCTGAAAACTGACCAAAATGGAAAAAGTGCAATATATGGGTTGTATTCCTCTTCTAAAGACATTTAAACTGGCAGAAAATAACTGGATAAATTGTGATCTATGGCACATCACATATCAGGTAAAATAATGTCATAATGTATTTATTTTAGATATAAATGGGGCTAAACTGACGATGTGCAGTCTGTGCACTAAGGTATCTCAGGGGCTTGGCTGTGGCTGCAGTGAAGAGGGCGGGTTCTCTTAGTCAGTTGACTTGTGCTACTGAGTAGAGCGCAAGCGCACACACCCGGAAGTGTCGTTCATAGAAGTAGTATTGACTTTATTACGTCGAGCCAGTATTTCAAATAATAAAGCTATTAAGGCGTCTTTACATTTAATGCTTTTGTTTTTGGAAAAGGTAAGAGTAAGATACATAGTTTATTTCGTTTTGCATGATGTTAATTAGCCATGCTCTTTTTCCCTTCGTTGACATTCTTTTGGCTTGTCATTGCATAAAATAAGCCCCAATGCGGGCTCGGTAACAAGCTGCGTGGTTCATATTATACAATATGTTTTAACAGTTCCAATCAAATTATATGTAGGCTGTTGTGTGTGTGTGTGTGTGTGTGTGTGTGTGTGTGTGTGTGCGCGTGCGCGCGTTACCTTGTCAGTAACGCTGACAAGGTAACATAGCTTGCACTAAAAGACGTAGACTAGAAGAAAAGACTAGGGTTAGAATCTGAGTATGACAACCTCTTACCCTGACCAAAAGTGACCATACCCAGTGGGCACTTGATGTTGAAAAGACATCAGATGCAACTCAAACTCACGTTTGATTCAAAAACACACATTGATTTTAAGTAAATTGAACGTCAAACTTATTTCCCTACATATACATTGAACCAATTTCAGTGTGGCATTAACATCCTATTTTCACCCAATTACCACTGGAAGAAATTTGCATCCAAACTGAAATCCAGGTGCTTGCTGGGTAGACCACTGAAACGCCTCTTAGAAGGTTAAAGTCTGACACCCTCTAAAGACAATTATGGCTAATTATTTTTACGTGGCTATACACTATGATAAATTCCAGGCAAGGCTCTATATGTCAGTTTGAAAGTGTGAGCAGTAATCACTCACAATGTCACAATAACTCAATGTTGTCACAAAATGTAATTTCCCAATAACTGCCAACATTTGGAGACGTTTTCACAACTTTGTGTCAATATGCTAGACTCTTGGAAGCTTCAGTTTGACTTCGATATGGGAATCAGAGATCCTTGTAAAACCTTGTGTTTGACCAATCAGTGTCTGATAGTGCTGTTTGCATTGCCCTACTGGAAAATGCAGGAAGACCACATCTGGACAGCAGCATATGTTGTTCCAAAATGTGTATACTCATTATGCATTAATGGTGCATTAATGTCAGTTTCAGTTTCAGAAACTGACATCTCATTTTCATGCCAAAGGCTGGCTTATGGACTAGGGATGCACCAATCTGACCTTTTTAGTGCCTATAATACTACCTGGGCTTTGGGTATCTTCCAATGCCAAGTACCAATCCAATACCAGTGTAAAATGAAAAAGCTTTATTCCTCACTGTGAGAAAGAGACTGGGAATCATTATTTTATGTGTAAGGCATCATCAGCTTGACTTAAACCAGCGTTTCCGTTATCCGGTAATTGCCGGACTTTGACCGGAAGATTCTGACAAAGTCGGACAAATGTTAACCCCTCCGGTCAAAATGTCCGGTGAAAAGAATTACCCCTAAGCAAAATGTTTATTGTATTTAATAGGCTATAATTACATTTCCACTTCTAACGATAAGCTTGCATGTATATCGAAACAGCCAGCAGTGTAGATTAATTTCATTTACTCTAATAAAGCGCGCGTCCGGCGTCCGCACGCACCATAACAACAGTGGAGCTATCACGTGTTTCTGTGACGTCAGGTTGAGCGCTAGAGACCTAGAGAGCTCAGACACGGCCAGCAAAACAGACCTACCGTATTTTAGGAAACAAAGGACTAATGACAATATGGACAATATGGACAATAAATCCAGGTAGGCCTACAGTATGGACGCAAAATGCTATGTTGTCTACTGGACAAGGCAGTACACGTCGTTATATAAATAGACCTGCAGGCAGTTTTGACGGCAATAGGTCCACTTCTCAGAATAAACATAATTTGCGTTTTAACAGAAATTGCATAGGCGAAATAACGTTAACGTTACTTGCATTTTGAAATATTGCTTTTAATAACTGGTAACGTAGCCGTACATAAACACAAGGTGGACCTACAAACTGGACTCTTCGAGTTTGTAACCTCCGTAAATTGGCACCCCATAAAATAAATATCTGAATTAATGTGTATTGATTCGTTTGTGAAAGCTTGTGCTCGCCAAATAAGTGTAGACATTATGATGTCCCTGAGCGTGACCTGGAATACATTATGTAGGATTAGGTTTAGCGCCTTCTATTTGCCACAAAGAGCTAGTGAGTTGGGTCATTTTGACCCAGAGGACATTACGAGGGTTAAAAACTGCAGCGGCGCAACACCGCGATTTCAAAAGACACGTAGCAGATGTAGAGCTAACTTTCACTCTTAACTTGTTGTCATTTTTTGTATAGCCTGCCTATAAATTGCTTTTAAACTCAATAATGAACACAAATAGTATTTGACCGGAATTTCTTCCAATTGTCCGGTAAACTGAAACTTTCCCGGACACATTTACCGGCACCAATTTCTTCTAGCGGAAACGCTGATCTTATCACAAAATGTATTTTGTGCAGAATTAAATGTATATTCACACCAGTCTTAGTATTTGGGTATCACCTTTTCTAATGGTGTGCGTGTGTGCGCGCGTGCGTGTGCATGTGTGTGTGTGTGTGCGCATGCCAGATTCAAGTTGGAGTGGAGTTTGAAGCCAGTACAAGAACCCAGGAGACAACTGCTTCCTTTGGGTATCAGATGGAACTTCCAGAGGCGAACATGGTCTTTAGAGGTAAACCTCCAACACACTCTTGAAAAGTAATGTATTTGTTTTAATGTTGTCATTATAATATAATGGTTAACAGCAGGTGTATAATAGAATTATTGTTGTGGTGGTTGTGTGTCCAGGCATGGTGAACAGCAGATGTATAATAGGAGGTGTCCTGGAGAAGCGTTTGTCTCCTCTTCCGGCCACCCTCATCATGGGGGCCTTTGTTAATCACCGTGGCGACAAATTGCAGGTGGGACTTGGTGTCAACGTGGGGTAAGCCGGAAGGCATCCCAGTGGCGGCAGGTCGGTGTGTCATGAGGGGTGTTTTTGTGTTGTCACACTGACCCTTTGTCGGCCATTTTGCTGTTGTGGACACATGACGTGTGATAAATTAAGAGGGCACCGGTGAGAGATATCATTCCTTTTAAAGTGGCCTCCCCTCCTCAATCATAGATGAGCTCATCCACTTTCACTTCATTCCAAAATGGCCATGGCAGCAGTACAGGCTCAAAGGCTAGCAAAATAATATCTGAGACTTATTGCATTGACCTTGATTGTAAGTGCAGTTGTACAACTCTGCATAATATCTTCAATATGGAGGATGATTTATGCCAACATTAATTAATTAAATCATTAAATGTAACACTGTAATTTCTATGTCCATTTTTTCTTTTTTTCTTTTTTTTTAAGTATATATTTCTGTATTTAATAATTTATTTCCATATTTATTTATTTATTTCAACATGTCATTATTTATTTTTACATTCAGTTATTTATTACTATTTTTGTATTATTTCACTCTGCATTTATTTATTTCAGGGTTGTCAGTGGTTCTGTGCATCAGCGTCATCCATTAACAGTAGCGGGCGGGATCTTATTGGATTAATATTGAAAAACAGTAAGCTACGGGTAAACCCACAAACCCAGCCAGTCTAGTTGATCAGTACTGTCAACTACCCACTCATGTATACTGTATAGTTTCCAGCTATGCTTGAATGCAGCATTTACTGTTGGTTGAGGCTGCGAATTCAGCGGTCAAGGTTCACCTGTGATGAAGTGAAGATGAGAAATGTGATTTTCAGTCTTTTACTGTCCCCTGGGGATTGAACTTTATATGGTGCATACTGGAAATAACTTAATGTCTGTAAAACCTGATCAAGTACAGCAGGACTGAGATGAAAAATGCTTATGAAGATAACTGATGACTTGTACTGGTATTCCTTATGTAGTCATAAGGGATATATTTAAAGGTCTACTAAGCAATGTTTTGACCACATTTTTAAAATAAAAAAATGTAATATACTGTAAATTATCTTAGTTGTGTTTTAAACCATTTGCACCCCTGTGAGATTTTGGTGTGCAGGTCTCCCTGCCATGAAGGTTGCCATGGGTACATGTAAGCATTGACACACTGCATCTGCACTACATCTACACCAGTAGGTGTCAGTATGTAGTCCAAAAACTGCTGTTTTTCCTGGGAAATTCCTTACTGGCCCTTAGCTTCATATCGAAAAATTGTTTGTGTGTGAGGGTGTTTCTTGGCTTCTATATGGATAAATGTGTGTTATTTATAAGTGTGTGTGTATGTGTGTGTGTTTGTATGTGTGAGAGAGAACCAAAGAAAGCCTAGTACACTAAGTAATAGGAATATACAGTATTACTGACAGAAGACTGGTGCTGCATCGTCTACTGTATAACACATGCCCCTGTTTTCCTAAAACTGAGGGAAGTGGGACTGTCTATGCACTGTATATTTGGTATGTAAATGCAAGGTAAAATATGTGTACAGTATACTGTATAATGTAGATATACGCATAAGGCCATTGCAATCTGCACAACCTACCCTAAATCTGGGCATTGTCAGTCCTGTTTGACTGAGTACTTGCATACATGTAGCTTGTGTAGTATAGTATTTAAACTAACGTTGTATCTTAGCATACTCTTTTTGTCTTCATTTCATAAAGATGTTATTTATTTCCACCAGTTTGATTTTTCAATTTCATTTTTAATAATGAAAAGTATAAGGTAGTAATTTGGTAGATGGTGTCATTAACAACATTAAAAACTAAACCCTTTCCAAAGTAAATTGGTGGGGCTGGTACAGTTAACTCTGTATACTGTAATTCACTGGCTCTTTAAAGTGTTTCAAAATAGGGAGTAGGGACTCCAAGTAAAGATTTGAGTCTTTTGAAAAAAAACTAAAATAACATTTTATATATTTTTTATATAGATGTTCATGATTGATTGTATGTATTTTTGTTTTGATATTGATGATTTTTACATGTTTTCATTTTTAGAAATTTAGAACACATTAAGTTATTCTTAGGTAAATGTATTTTGATTATTGATTACTAATATATATTTTTCATGTACACAAATTACCAAATTAGCTTACTACTGAAGCCAGCTGATTTTGTGATGTCTCTTCAAACAAATGCAACAAAATCACTCCACTCTGGAGATTAGAGGTATCTCTTTGTCATTACAATGCTTATGGGAAATGCTGTAATTTCTGCAAAGCTCCTCAGCTACTTTAATGTGTATTCTTGCATTCAGCCCAAGTCGCCAAATCCCAAATGTTGGCATATCTGTGTTTTCTAGTTGCTTGCAGTCTTTAATACCCAGTACGTTGAAAACAACCTATTTGTTGATGGTATAGTGCTACTGTAACACAGTCTGCATGAAGGCCAAAAAAAATGACATTCACACAGTAAAACACATTTAGGGCAGCAAAAAGAAAATAATAAAATAAAAATAATAAATGTTCAATAATATCAAGTATGTGAAGCTATGTGTATATACAGTACAATAGCATACAATATTATAATATAAGATAATGTAATGTAATATAGTATAATATAATATACAATTATATAAATATATATAAAAATATATTTGAGGCCTGTAAACATTTTTCCATTGAGGACAGCACATAACAGTACTTGTTTTTGACTGCATAAACTCTTAAGAGTATGCACACATTGTCTCTTTTCAAACATTGTCATTTGTTTATTGTTTATCCCTAAATAAAGATGAGAAAAACCCTTTTTCACCCAGGTTTCTCAAAGACCTGCTTCTTTGCATGCCTGTTGTTGTTTCGTTGTCTTGTCGCTGCTGCTCTTTCTTTCCCTCCTCTTCTCTCTGCTGCACCTGTTGGATGATCACCAACCGCATGTCTTCCTGCAAAACACAAGAACATACGGTTCATAACACTTTATTGTTATTATGGACAAATCCTCATATGGCATCTATAAACATTACATTGGACTGACCATTATAAAACTCAGTTAATTCATAGAATAGTATTTATTCTTTGTTATTTACTACACAATGTGATGCATTTCATTCAATATTTACTGTAATAGCTAATTATTGTTGCTGTATTGGGATCTTCTGCATCCTAACCATCCTGGAAGGGTGGATTCCTCCCTTCACAAGGTTTCTTCCTTTTTTACTCGTGGTATTTACAGAAGTTGTTTCTTGCCCAGTGGCAGGTGCAAGCTAAGAATCCATATGAAATTTGGCCTGTGCAGCCTTTAAGACTGTAATGTGATTAAGGGCTATAAATGAAACTGACTTGACAGTACTTATAACACTGAATGCGTATTTAATTAGGTGTATTGTGTTCTGTTTTCAAAAACAGAACACGAGTGTAATATTTACACCAGTACATAAGTTTTACTCTTCAATTTGTGTATGTAATTTCCCTTGTGGTTTAGAACCACAAAAGGATGTTGTTATGGTTAGAAACACAGAGCCCACACCTGCGTTCTGATTGGCTCTGTCTGTGAGCTGGGGAGGAGCTGTGGGTGCTATAACAGAATGTACCTTTAACTAGAAAAGGTGACCTTAAAGGAGATTGTGACAAACAACCCCCATCAGAGAAATTGTGGTTTTAGCAGTACACAATATCTGCACTAATTACTCAACATGAGGTACCATTGCATACAGCAACTGACCTGCCAGGCTTCTAGCTCCTGGGACAATGCCACCTTGTGTTTGATGGTGTTCAGCAGCTGTTGAGTCAGAGATTCTTTCTCCTGTTTCATGGTGGCCAGCTCGCTCTCCAGAAAACTAGAAGTTAGTCACAGACAGAAGAGATGTAAACACAACCATTTTGCCTGCATACTGAAAATGTCAATTAATTTAAATAATTGGGGGGGAGGTATTATTACGTGTAACTTGGTTTATCCGGGTTGCTCCTAAATGGCTTAATTTCCTCCCTCAAAGATACAAGCTCTTCCTGTTGAGTCTTCAGCTAAAACAAATAGTATAAGGTTAGCATTTCATTCTTCACATACAATCTATAATAAAATATTACACAATATTAGAATTTTTATGTGATACATATATGGGGATGTGAAAGACTACATTGTGTTTAACATACTGCTGTTTGGCTCTGCTACAGATTTAGCCTTATGTTTTGAAAGATCAGCAAGGCAGCCACCCGCAGCAAACAACTATTTTTTATGTCAAATTATAGTGAAGAAATGGAGCAGAGAATGACATCTATCTTTGTGTACTGTAATTCGAGCTCCACTGTGTTTTGTTCTCATACAGTAGCTGGTCTAGCTGATTGTGTGTGTTAGATTGAGTGTGTGTGTGTGTGTGTGTGTGTGTATGTGTGTGTGGCCCAGGAAGCATAGGTTTTAGTCTCAGAGGGCGCGACTGGTATGACATCTAGTGGCAGAAAATGTCATAGGGCAACTTTAAAGGTGTAATTCAACTAGCCTAAATTTGACACACATTCTCACTCATTCTGGACCTCTTGCTCAAATTACAGTATATTTCTTGTTAAACAACAGGGGAGTTCAAACTATACTGGCCATTGTATAACAGTTGCGTTGTTTGAACAGTATTTGCATACTATGTAAATACAGCTGTGGTCTGGCTGATAACAGTGCACTGAATGAGATATAACCACTTTTATGTTGGATGATGTTGGTTTGTTAGCCGTGTGTGTGTGTGTGTGTGTGTGTCTTTATGATACACACCTCCTCCTTCAATGACAGGATCTCCTCACCCCTTGCTTGTAGGACTGTAGAGTGAGTCAAAAGCGCCTCTGTTGCCTGTTTAGCAGGGAGAAACATCCACATCATTGAGAACTCGTCTAGCTCACACCATTTGGTAAAGTGTTCTGCATCACAGAAAAGTGTGTCGCAAAAAAAGTTAAATATTTGGCACCAGCGTGCAAATGTGAATTAGAAAAGGTCAATGTTTGTTTAAAATGAGTTAGCTAGAAAGCGTTTCATGCACTAGTAATTACAACACGTGTACCTGTGACTGCTGAATTTCACTAAGCAGAGAAAGAGGCTGTATGTGTGTGCTCTCCAAGATGCTCTCTTCTCCCAGGCCAAGAGCTTTTTGCTGCAGAGAGCGATTCAACGTGCGCAACTCAAACACCACTCCCTGCTCCTGCTCAATCTACCCCCCCACCCAGCCGTCCCCCACAAACACACACACACACACACACACACACATGAAATAAGTAGTATTGTGTTAGTTTGTTAGTCAGATAGTTTATTTATACATTTTAAGTACTATCTCAAAGGTTTTAAACGCCATGGTTCTTACCTCTGATTCTCTCTCTCTCAGTTTGTTCTGTAGATCTACCAGTCTTTCTCTAAGCTCCTCCCTCTCCGTTCTCAGCCTATCACTGTCTTCCTGTGACGCTCTGAGCTGCGTCTCCATGTGCAACAGGCGCTCCTGCAAGACTCTATTCTAAACAAGAGAGGACAGTATGGGATTAGAGGAAGAGCTAGGTAAGGTGTCACAAAGTGAAAAGAGGCCAAATACTCTGCACAAGTAGGAGAATAAAGGGGATTTATACATACATGTCATACAACATTAAACCGTTTTCAATTCTAGTTTAGTACCTAAACAGTACCAAACATTTGTGAATGTGAGGCTACTAAACTAGCATACTGTAACAAAACATATACTGTATGCAGTATAATGCTGTGTAAATGTAATACATTGTATAGAATAAGTTTGGGGACCATGGAAGAAATCGTATGCAAACATTTTCCCTTAATATATTAAAAACATATTGTGACAAAATACAGAATATATGCATATACTGCATATACAGTACTGTACAGTATACTGTACATATATGATAGATATATGCTTTAAAAAAGGCCCACCACAAAATGTTTTACAGTTGACTAGGAAGGTTGGGGGTTCACTATCACAATACATATTGTTCAACCCCTTATTAAACCCTTGGGTTTCGAGGAACTACCAGTAGATGGCGCCAACCGCAGCACGTCATATGTCCGAGTTGTGGTTGGCACCTTCTGCTGGCACAAAAAGGTGGTGCACTGGGTCATTTTGACCCATAGGACACCGGGAGGGTTAAGGTCATGTGTTAGCTTGCACAATGTATCTGAAGGAGCTCCATCTTTGAATGGCTAGAGTTGATGAAGGTCCCTATTAGAACAAACCTTCGCCATATATATACCTGCGCCATTCACACTCATGTGTACCTCTGCTTGTATGCTCTTCTGCTGTGTGAAGCTGATGCTGTGGCTGAAGGAGGACTCCTCTATCTCCTCCCTGAGAGCGCGGAGCTCCGTCCTCAGGGAGTGCTCCAGGGTGACAGCCTGAGTGGGGAGGGAGATGGGAAGGTCTGAAGGTGACCAAAGGTGAGCAGATTGTTCTCTGGTTTCTGTGCCTGGCAGCTATACAGCTAAACCTGCTTGTCTGCATTGTTGATGCTCTGTGACATAACTAACACACACACACCCAGTCTCTCTCTGGCTCTCCCTCTGTCTCTCTTACTATCTGTGTGTGTCTCTCTCTCTCTCTCTCTCTCTCTCTCTCTCTCTCTCTCTCTCTCTCTCTCTCTCTCTCTCTCTCT
>JAODUG010085910.1:0-12334 GCA_027564795.1 Aphredoderus sayanus
AGAGAGAGAGAGAGAGAGAGAGAGAGAGAGAGAGAGAGAGAGAGAGAGAGAGAGAGAGAGAGAGAGAGAGATGAAAGTAACTGAATATCCTCACACAAGCAGGCAGACAGACAGGGAGGTAGGCAGGCAGGGAAGCAGGCAGACAGGCAGGGAGGTAGGCAGGCAGGGAAGCAGGCAGACAGGCGGGCAGCAGGTAGGCAGACAGGGAAGCAGGCAGACAGGCGGGCAGGGAAGCAGGCAGACAGGCAGGGAAGCAGGCAGACAGGCAGGGAGTTAGGCAGGCAGGGAAGCAGGCAGACAGGCGGGCAGACGTCAGTCCTCAGGAGAGCACAGCTGATGCAAGCAGCGCTCGGCGCACACGCACACAGCAACACGGGGGCGGGCACGGCCGGCCATGCGTCAGCTGACGTGGCCGTGACTCAGCCAGCCAATCAGCTGCCGGCAGGCTCCTCCAGCCCCATGCTCTTCCAACTCACGCGGAGGCAGCAGCAGAAAGCAAGCTCCGATCTCTTATTAATGAATGGAGCTCTTCCCAGACTGCATCGCTGCACACAACAGCCTGAGCTGTACGCTGCCCTGAACACACCGCGCTGCTGGGAGAGACTACAACAGCAACACCACAACAACAGCTGCAGCAACAACAGCAACACAAACAACAAAAACAACAACAGCTGCAGCAACAACAGCAACACAAACAACAATAACAACAACAGCTGCAGCAACAACAGCAACACAAACAACAAAAACAACAACAACACCACCACAACAACAGCTGCAGCATCAACAGGGGCAGGGACATGGAGGGACAGCCGAGGCCGGGGAACATCTCCGACCAGGAGGAGGCGCCAGAAGACGTGGCGGCCGCCTTCAAGAACAAAGACCCGCACCCGGATATCCGCCCGCCTGTCACCCCAACCTCCCCCTCCTCCCCCGCCTCCACCCCCTCCTCCACCACTCCTCTCCCGCCGCTGGCACCCTCCGCGGCGGCCTCCGCCCTGCTGGCGCTGGCCTCCCCGGCCACCCGCCGCTCTATCTCCCTGGGGGACTTCAGCCGGGTGGCGGAGGGCGGCGGCCGGGCGGCCCCGGCGGCGGGCTCCCTCGACGCCCCCTCGGCCACCACGGCGCCCTCCTCCAGGCTGGTCACGCCCAGCTCCAGCATGGAGTTCCAGGCGGCCCGCCGTCGCCTCCTGGAGGTGGAGGAGCGCCAGCGCGTGGTCCGCGAGATGGAGCGGCGGCTGGAGGAGCTGCGGGAGGTGTTCGTGCGCTCCGAGCAGGAGGTGGTGGTCCACGGCGAGCTGGTGTCGCGCATCTCCGGCGCGGCCCAGCAGGGGGAGCTGTTCGTGGCGGAGAACAGCCAGCGGCTCAAGAAGGGCCTGAAGTTCAAGAAGCACCGGCCGACCATCGTCTTCTCCTCCATGCTGGGACTGCGCACGTGCCTGCCCTGGCCCGTCAAGCTCAAGTAGCACAATCGGAGGTCGATTGTGCCCCCACAGTGCTTTTTCCACCCCCCTCCCCCCCCATTCCCCACAAGCCACCCATGCGCTTTACATCAACAACACGAGGCCCAGACCTCCACTGTTGGGCTTTCTCTGACTACTGCTGCTTCGTTCCACCACCGTTCCGCTCTCGTAATTCCCCGGGGCTGGTCCTCTGGGTCTCTGGAGTGCCTGCCACTGTACCGCTGTCACTAGCCAGGTGCTGCCTGGTCAGCGTTTACTGTGTGGAACACAATGGTAATGGAAGTGTAGGAAGGAAGTACTGTAGGCTCTGGCTAGCAAACCGATCAAACTGGAACAATGCAACGGTATCACAAATGTCTTAGTTGCTTTTTTCCCTCCCCCATACATGTGCTTCTAGTATTTTGAGCAGGTCGGTGTAGGAGAGAGCCATGTGTCTGAAATGGTGGGTTTGTAGATATGTATTGTTTGTATTTGTGTTAAAGGCTATAGCCAGGAGGAGGAGATATTATAACCGTGTTGTGAAAAGGTTATTTTCCATTTTCTCTGCACACTTAAATTATGCGTAAAAAAGCAGGAACTGAGGAGTGTCAGGGAGGATTATATAACGGTTTTCTAGACAGAGAAACGTGGATGTAGTAGTGAACGTAACAGACTGTCATAGGTAATGTACAATTATGTACAGAGAGGAGAGAACAGAACGGTCTGTTCTATTCATCCACTGAAGAGTGGAAGGTGAGTGAAGGGCAAAGAAAATAGGAGATAAACAGAAAGATAGTTAAAGGTGTAGTACGCGATTGTAAGCTTATACACTTTTTTGTAAAATTCACTAAATTTCCCCCTTCTCTGTGCGTATCAGGTCATAATCTGGTACTTCTACACAGCCTTGGCTCCGTAAATAGGAAGACAAACAAACTCCTAGATCCACAACAATATCCAATATATGTGTGGGGCGGAGCTTCTGAGGGAGCACTCTATGGCATTGAAGGGATAGATCAAATATCAACAAGCTTTCTCGAGAATTATTTACTATACCTGTAACTGTATTGTTACATAAAACCAAGGGACACAGACTGATGGAAGGTAATATGCAGCAGGATAACAATAAGAATAGTATAGACTGACCATGAAATATCCCGAAAACGTGCCTTTGATTCTTTGACAACATCCATGCCAACTGTTTTTTAGACACTAGGGGTTAATCCCTCTGTGTAGTTACAGCTCCCAGTGCAACGTGAGCAAGCGACTGAAGGAAAAGGAGGGGAGCAATTTATTCTGGGACAACCTGTGGCCTCTTTTTCAGACGCTCGGCAACATCTTATCTCCTAACCCCAATGTATTTTGTTCCAAGAGATGTTCTGAATGTATCTTCTGCTCCTTGTTTTTAAGGCTAGTAGTATGAGCCTATCTGCAGCATTTAGCTAAAATGAATGTGATACCTTTAATATCATCTTGTTTTGATGTTCAAATGGAACAATGGTTTCAATGGCAAGATAAACTATTGTAAATGGTCCTATTATAACAATTTCTTTATATATACTGTAGTGTTTAAAGCTATGGAAATATGTTCAGAGATAATTTATTTTACATGTCAGAGAATGACACCATGTGGTTAAAATTATAACATCTATGTCTACTGATAACATTTGGTTCCTATCCAGAACAATATAAATTCAGAAACTGTGCAATGTGAGGTAGTTGGAAAAAACGCACTTAATAATATTTGTATCTAAGTGTAAACATGTTTCTCATTGTGCAACTGTCACACTGTGGAAGAGAGCTGTGAGATCACCTGATCTTTCAGTTTAGTAAGTGTGATGGTTCATGTGCACAGCACTTTATTTGTGACCCACATAGATGACCTGGTTTCTATTGATATGGTAGATAAATGAGATAGATTGGTAGATAAATCATTTGATTTTGTCATATTTTTCTCGATTCATGTATATTAAGATTACATATAATGGTACTACAAACCTCTTTTGACCACACACGTGTGCGTGTGTGGGTGTGTGTGTGCGTTTTCATGCAGAAATAGCACTGCTAATACACTAGGGTATCAATTTTAGTCCATGAAGGCTACATTGCGGACGCAGGCGTTCAATCCAGAGGAGTTACTGCTAACAGGATAATACACACTACTTTTCTTTCTCTATATATAGAATAATAATAGGCTACAGAATAGGGCCTGGTTACAAAATATCCATACAGTACATGCTGTATATATTGCTCTGAGACTGGGCTGACTGACTGTAGGTGATGTACTCTAGATGCGAATGTCAAGACTATGGGCTACTTGCTTTCAGTGGCTATTGTAGGCTGCTGCTGTTTAAACGCTAGCCTTGGTTGTTTTCGAAGGGCTTAACATTTCATTTTTAAACAATTATCAGGAAGACATTCACTTGTTGAAATTTTAAGTCAATAACATGTACAGTTATCACAGTGGAGTGCAGGCATATTCTGTGTTATTTTTTACATAAATTACAGCCTGCAACTAAAAGGTTTTGCAGCATTTGGCGTAGGAATAGCAATTACTTTACTGCTGAATATTATTTCGATTTTCTATATAAACAACCATGGGAACTACAGAGCTATACCAAATCACAGCTTAGACAGTACAGACTGTATCTGTACTGAACAAATGGAGGAGTGGGCCATTAAATGTGCTCTTGGTTATATGTACAGTAAAAAGGTATTAAAAACTCAACTTAGTTTTCACGTAAACAGCATTTTTGCAACTGTCCTGTTTATTGCAGTCTTTGTGAATTGGCAATTATGATGGTGAAACTGATAAACTGGCGACTATATCAAACCTCATCCTTGGCATTGTTTGAGCTTGATTGTGACACAGTATCCGCATTTTCTACTAATTTAAACGAAGAAGAAAAAAATATAGCACCCAAAGATCTCTGGGGTCACTTGCAATGCAAAATAACTGTGTCCTGATTACTTTGGACATAATTACATTATACTAATCTCTACCTGATTTGAACCTGTGGTTGAAACTAAAGCCTATAAGAACATACTGTATTGTGCTTATTTATCTTATTATCAGAAACCTGTATCAAACTTTTATCACTATAAGAGTGAAATAAACTCTAAACAGTTTGCTTATACATTGTGATATAAAATAATAGAAACTATTATTATAGATGGTAATAGACTTTTGTTTAATACAAACATATGTAGTATTGTACTAGTATTGATGAAATTAAGGCCATATTTGTAGTAAATCCACTTTTAATTAGAAAATAATACTGATATTTAGTTTTGTTTACAATTTTCTAAAAATACTTTGTTCTTGGCAAAACAAAATCTAAAGCTTTTGCTATCTGCCATTGAGAAACACTCAACTAATATTTATGAGCAAATTTGCTCATAGAAGACATATTTTACACATCCAAAAGTTATTAGACTTCCTTAGTACCATTTAGGCTACATGAGTGCATTGCTAAAATGCAAAATATATATTTGGGGAATTCTGTTTTATGCATTCACCTGTTTTAGTTAGTGAAGAATGAGAATAAATGTTTACGGTTTAACACGTGGATAGTTTTATTTGACTCATGCTAGAGAGAATCACATTCATTCTCTGGAATAATGACAGATGAAATTATTAAAATACAACTGATTGTAGTTTTTATATACAAAATGGTTATTAGATTTGTATGATTATGAATACAGTACCACACACTGATTTACTGTACCAACTCAACAACTAAACATGATGAAATGTGGTTCATTTTGATGGTGTATAATTTACTTATACACCATGTAACAATATTTATTCAAGATTAACTGCACATTTGGTTGGCAAAGCATAGCTAGATAACCAGTGCTCTCCGCAGAAATATATTCCCTTTCCAACCCATTATTGCAAGTCAGGATGTTTGATTTATGAACTCCATTAAGATGATGATAATCCCTATTGCACTTTTAAAAAGCATTTGGCCTGCCTATTTAGATTAAATTTAACCAGAAGAATCAAATCACCTACAGGATTAAAAAGGTAGTACTCATCCTCAATTATGTACAGACCAGTACTGCATTATTCAAAATACGTTCTCACATTAACACAGGCTTCAGTCTCCACATTGGAGATTACCACTAGAACCAATACATTATCCAATACAGAAAAAGAAAGGTAATAAGTGTATCTTAACTTGTTCTTATGCTGCAGCACACTGAATAAACAATAGGTAGCTGGTGTCAGGTGGGCATCATCATTTCTGCATCCAGAACGGAATGGTCTGGGAGAAGTTGTGAGAATTTTACAGCCTTCTGTAGAAGCAGCAGCCAGAGGGAAGTTTTTTTATTTAAATATACAAAAAACAAAATAAGTGCCTGAAACACAGTAATACCATGGTTATGCATGGCTGCCCCCTAGTGGCCACACATCCACTGCCTCACTGAGCAGCCTCAGTCTGATTACATCCGGCAGCGGGGGCTGGGACATCATCCTGAGTGGGCGTGGACTGTGAGGTCCAGAGGAGACAGCAGAACTACGGTGTGGCAGGGCATCCAAAAAAGGTGCCTTGTAACGCTGGGCCAAGTAGTTCTCCAACCATTAGAAGATGATAATAAAATACATAACAAAATGTGACATTATCTATGTCTGTCTTTCTACCCAACCTATATGCTGTAAGCCCTGTAAACAAATCTTCCATTTTGTGGCAGATTGCCATCTTTTTGCGAGCTATTGTTGGGGACAGGATAGCCACTGGCCTGGGTGTCGGCCTCCCAGCTGGGAGGTTGTGGGTTCGAGCCCCATACCCGCACACATGCAAGCATCCTTGAGGAAGATGCTTAACCTGCTCCTTGTGATACTTGCTATTGTGTTTATTGTAAAGCACTTTGAATAAAAGCATCTGCTAAATTGTAATATACACACTTGCACTATGCATTGATATTTGTCTATTCAAAACATGTTAGGTCCAGGTCAAAATCAGTCAGTGCTGCCTTTCAAGTGATCTTACATTATTGGTAATGAAACCAAATACAGAATCATTACCATTTGTCCCACTAACTGACTTAAGACATTTCAGTGCACTGTGTTTTATACTGGCTGGCTTCGCTTGTGGCTCCAAGTTACTCAATTATTTAAAAAGGAAACCTGCCAGTGGGCAGAGGATTGGCTGTATCATAAAACTGTTAGCCCCATAAGCAGCGCAATGCATCTATAAAGCTTATGTTCTATTCGTATAGATCACTTGATATGTATTACACAATAACTCATTTGAGCATAATACTATAAAACAAATTGTGGTACTTTATTGCGTATACGTCAAAAGAAGTGAAGTCTAATCTTATGATCAAACATGATCAAATTAAGTACAGTTTACATTGTGTCAAGTAAACGTGTTGAATTAACAGCAGAGATCCAACTCTGTTACACAACGCATGCAGCAGGGCATTAGAAATGTGGAGCTTATAGCAAAGCGTCTGCTAATTCATTAGAACATTACTACATGACAGCCAGAGACAATCCTTATGTAGGAAGTGAACGCCTGTTGTATTGGACACCTCTACTGACCATTCTTTGTGTTTGTGGAATGTGCATTTTTCCCATTTCTACACAGTAATAATTAAGGTAGATGAGAGATCCCATTTGAACACTGAGTGCATTATATGCTCTCTCTCTTGTTCCACTCTCTAAGGACCATTTTCAACTGCAAATGAAAAACGGAAACATAATCTGATAAGAGACCAAATGCATTAAGGCTTGATCGGCATCATACAGTAGGTCCATTATCCACCATAATGAAATCATGTTCTTGTAAGTAATTAAACATGTCAAATATATACACAACACTGGGAATCTTTCAGAAGCCTTTGTACAATACAAGTAAATGCAATGAAATATATTATGTTACGAGTTTGTTAATAACAAATATATCTATGGCCACTGTTGTGCACATTTGTGCACGTACATCACGCATGACACATGCACGCCCACAGGGTGACAGCATGTATGTGCATTTGTGTGTGTGTGCGTGCGTGTTTTGTTCACGGTACACACTGCCACTGGGCCGGCATGATTAACTAGCTCTCACGCTGCATCTTCCAGTGCTATTTCCCCAGTGGAACGGAGTCTCATAGCGGCCTCGTTCCCAAACAGGCCTTCCTTATTCTCCCGAGACAGTCGGACTCCTGGAGCCACGAGAAACTGGATCCTTCCAGTTAGCTCTGGATTTCTGCCCAGAGGCAGGTTAGGGTGGGGGTGGGTGGTGGGCACGGGGGGGCTAAGGTTTCAGAACTACGTCCAGTGTTCCCGGCAGCTTCCCCCTCTCCTCGTCCCAAGGCAGGCAACAAGACACTGGCTGCTAAACAACCTTCTCTACCTCGGCCTCAAAGCTTTACACTCGCTGGGCTTGAAAGGAAAACGACAACACTAACTGCCGTGTTCACCGCCGCACAGCAGCAGGCAAGGCACACGCTCACACGTCCGTGCACACTTCGTGCATTTATCGACTTGCTCCAAGTGACTTGTCTCTCCTGTAGTCGTACTGGAAGCAGAGGTTCGTTGCAGAACAGTACAACCGATCCCAAATCCAAAGTAGGCACTTATCAACTGACCTCGAAGAATAGCTGCAATACTCAGTCCATTTTTATTAAGGGAAGTACCTTGAGACTTGGATTATAAAAACATTTCCTTCGTTGGTTGAAAGGCTTTAAAATCATTGCAAATAGCTCCATTTTCCATTGTGGCACCCGGGTAAAATAAATGCGGTGTCCCTCAGGTGTCCCATAGCTTTAACGTCCTCTTGTAGAAATAATGCAAGCTTGCTTAAATATATCTTCCAATTTGAGCAGATGCAGAATCCCACACTGGTTCATACACAAGCTTGTTGCATACCAGGACTGTTCTGTCCATTCAGTCTCCCAGTTTGTGCACGTAGTTAACAGGAAAGGTCCCATTCCTTGATGAGTCACCATCGATGTAACCCACCTACAGAATATATTATTACTGTAAGTAAATTATAATTATACATTTATCTTTCTTTTTTTGTTTACAAGTTTGACAGTATTACCTACAAAAATACAGTCAATGCATAAAATTTTGCAGTATGTATAAAATAAAAATTGCAGTGACACTTACCCACCAGTGGGGGTCATCGTTGGCTGTAACCACAATGATCTCGTCTTTGAAGAATGCTAGCTGCTCAGAACTGACTGTTCTACAGTCCACCAGAGCTTTGACTCGCTTCTGTCTGGGCCTGCTGCCCGACACCTGGGGGGAGGCACATTCACATTGACTGTCAGGTCTCACGTACTCCTGCTGTTCCTACTGCCAACACATTCAGGCACCTTCAGTTGACAAGCTGGACTAAGCCTGACATGTTAAACGCCCCTGGATTCTCTCACACACACACACAAACTCTAGTGGGTTTTACCCAGGTGTTACCCACTGCTCACATAACATGTACAACCAACATATTCTTTAGAATTGGTTCTTATGAGTCTACACAGTTTGCTGACCTCAAATTAGCAGCTCATTATGTCCCGTCAGAAGAAAACAAAATGGCGTGAGTGAAAATAACTGTGTGCCAACGTAAGCTAAGAACCACGGCATGTGACAAGTTGTCGTTACCATGGCGTTCCTACGCTGCCGCAGGGGGGCGGGCCCAACGGAAGACGGAGAGGCGGAGGCCGGCGCCAGGCTGGGCCCGCCGCCCACCAGGCTGCAGTACAGCTCCTCCTGGCTGCCCACGGCGGCCAGGGACACCAGGCCGCACTTCCCATGGACCCCTGGACCGCTGCTGGTCCGACGGTACGACGTGGTCTTCTCCGAACTGGGACGAGAGCAGGAAGTGGACAAATGTTACGAATGACATGGGATGTGGATGAATAGGGTATAGGTGATATTAATCGCCACTAGAGGGCACTGTAAGCAAAGACATGCTTTCCTGCACGTTGATCAGCTTAACCCTATTGTCGCCCTGGGGTCAAAATGACCCGCAAAAGGCAGCCTTGTGGTTAAACCACAGAACAAGGTTAATACTAAAACATAAAAAAAACAATTATTCGTTATTAACCTAATTTTAACCTAACCATTTTGATCCGGGAGGACAACGGGAGGATCAACCTAACCCTAACCCTAGGAAGTAATTCTGGAGAAAGCTTCAAAAATAATAATTAACAATACCTTTAATATTTTCAATTATTGCCATTAGCAGACACTTTTATCCAAAGTGACTTACAATTAGTACATTTAGCAATATATGTACAGGTCATACACCAGTATTTGTAAGCAAAGAACCTTCCGTCACCTTTATCATGGGTGACATTACCAATATATGGTTCAATCCTTTAAAGAAAGAGAAGATGTAAGGATAGCTACCAGCTGTGTGCTCTTACCTGATAGGCCCTATGTGGTTCTGAGCGGACGTGGGGGTTACACTGCCTTGTGAGCTGGAGCTAGGCTGACCCTCCCAGGACACGGCCTGCCTCTGTGCCCTCAGCAACACCCCCTGTCCGTGGGGAGACCTCGGGGGTCTGCCCCCTTGGCCCTGGCTGTCCGCGCTGGGCGAGGGGGGGCCGCACGCTGCCTGCTTGGGGGAGCTGGACGAGTGCGGCGCCGGGTTGGAGGAGCGTCTTGGGATGGGGTGACACTCCTGCGTCGTCACGGAGATCTGGGGGTCTGAGCGACCTGCAGGTGAAATGGCTGAATGAAAGGGGCGGGTAAAGGATGCATGCTTACCTGCATTGCAGGGAAACGAGTCATCACGGAAAATAGTAGCGTATCCTAGCAGCCTATAACACCACTGTCTACAACGTCCTGCGGCTAACCTCTCTGGATGGATTTAGCAGGCAGCGGCGGTGGCATGGCGCTTCCAGAGGGGGCGCTGTTGGCGGGAGGGTTCTTGTACAGGAAGTCTAGGTTCTCATACGTCTGACAGGGCCTGCTAGCCGTGCTGGAATTAGCCCCGTTAGCCACGCTCCAGCGGGCAGATGTGGCGCCAGCGCTGCCGTTGGACGGGAGAGGGGAGCGACGGGCCCTGGGCAGGGGACTCACCTGGCGAGGGAGGGGGAGGAGGTGGGTGAGAGGCAGAGCGCTGGTGGCACGCAGGAGGAAAGAGCAGAGCGGAAAGGCCGCGGAATCTAAACACGTCTGGCCTGGAAGGCGAGCCGAGCGGCCGGAGCGATTATTCGACTCTTAGAAGTCGGGCGTTTACCCTCTCGTCCAGGTCGTCCTCGCTGTCACACAGCTCCTGAGACTCCTGAGTCTCCCACAGGAACTCCACGTGGATCTGAGAGTTGAACTTTCCACTCTGGGCAAGCTCCAACTGAAACACACACACAGGACACAAACACAACTCAGAAACTACTACGGTTAAGTATTGCCATATTTACCAAGGACATTAAACATTAAAAAGTCACAGTGCATAATAAAACAGAATTTAAGACAGAGCTGGTTCTTTACGGTGACAGGTTTGTTCCTAGCCAAGTGATATTAAAATGTTGTATTTCAAGCTGTGGGAGTTGGCTTTATATTTGGGGGAGTACACTTGGTGTACATTACTGGTGAGTACAGTATTTCACTGTACATGATGTTTATTAAGAAAGATTAAGAAAAAAAAAAAACACTCACCAGCTCAATACATTGCGTATGCTGTAGACTCCGGGCGATATCTAAAGCCGTTTCTCTGGATGAATTTACTGGGAAAAGCATAAACAGATATTGCTGATTATAATTTTTTTTCTGTATTTCTTTTTAAAGGCACACTGCAGGAGTGCATTATATACTGTATGTGTATATTTGATGGGAGTAAGCACCTATGTGGAGGGTAGCCTTCCCTTTAAGCAGCAGTTTCAGAGACTCTGGCTTATGATGCAGGATGCTGTAATGAAGAGCCGTGTTTCCTTCAGTCGTTCGCCTCTCCAAACAGTTACTGTAGTGTAAATATACAAAAGCCACACACACACACAAACATGTTAAAGCATCGTTGTTTTCTTCGGAATAACAGGCAACTTGTTACTGCATCTGCCCCTCTACAAGTCCATGATGATTTATGTGTATTTTAGAAAACATTAGATTTACATTAGAAAATGTTACCATCATACCTGTTCTGGATGAGAAAATCCACCAGTGCCAGAGAACTTTTCTCCTCAAGACGCACAGCGAGGTGAAGGGCTGTCTCTCTGATGTCCTATACATATAAATACTAATATCATTCTTGTTGATATTTGAACTCTATTAAAAAATAATAAATAACCTCCCTCAGAAGCACTGCCCCACACATTGGAAAAGCATTGCGAAGGCTAGGATATTGTTGTTGTGTGCGGCCTGCACCACTTTGTGTTCCTACCTTCCTAACACCAAATAATTTTTTCAGCACACACAGAACGGGCAGCTAGTGAACTTCATTTTGACAAATAGTGTATAAGCTTAGTATATAGTGTAAGCTTTTAATAACTGTAAAACCCTCTTTACCATTACAATGTCAGAGTCAACATTAGCTTCGCGTTAAAGAGGATTCGTGGGTTAAGCCAATTTGTGTCTTTGTCTAAAATTAAAAAGGAGTAATAGTAAGAAAGAAAAAACTAAAACAAAAATGAAAGCATTGATGTGTAGCAACAATAACTAGCCTGCCTGGTTCCCAAGAGATGTGAACTCTGACCCAAAGAGCTGAAATAATAACGGCAGCCATCCAGTCATCACACACACACGCATGCTAAGTGCGTGCTAAGTCATGCTACGTCTTAGACTCCCTGAACAGGAAACAGGTGACAAGAGGGTAGAATATGATTAAAGAGAAGGAGGAGGTGTGGAAAAGAGGAAGTAGAGCATATATTAAGAGTGAGCAGAGGCGGGAAAAACAAGATGACAGAATGAGGAGAGAAATGGGAGGGGAGGGGGGGGGGGGACACTGATT
>JAODUG010085952.1:0-12331 GCA_027564795.1 Aphredoderus sayanus
TGTGGTAGACCTATTGACAAAGTTGTAGCCACAAGAGGGCAGACTCACCCTTTGCAGACTAACATTTGTATGCCATAAACTATCTCGTGGAAACAAATGTGTAACTTCTGCCAAACACGGCGTATTAACACGTATAGTCACATTGACTTACAGTATATGTGCACTATTCTGTCAGCCGTGCTACGTCCTGCGTGCTGTTTAGAGCCGAGGTTATGGACCTGTGAGCTCCGAGAGGCCGGGCAGACAAGCAAATCTAATGCAGCAGTCAATTGGAATCTGTTCCCTGCATGTCGGTTCTAAGCGGATACAGCTGTTCCTGGGCGCACACGCAGCCGCGGGGTGAAGCCAATAGTACACTAGCTGTTGAAAGACGGGAACCGTTAAACGCTGCCCCCAGACTAAAAATAGTGGGGCCGCGAGTTTGGGCTTTTCTGAAACAACAATTCAGGTGGTTAGATGGTTATATCCGTCGACCTTTGTGTTAGTAGCCTACATGCCTTAAAGTTGTTTTTTTAAACGGTTTTGCATCTGGTGTGTTGAGAGATCTTAATACATGAATGTAACTTAGAAACAATGTGTTTACTTATATGACTATGTGCACTATGCTTAAGTGTGACTATATGCACATATCCCCTACTGTATGTAGTGTATTATACATTATTTGTTAAAAGAGGCTGTTTTAAATAAACTGCTAAGTTAATTTAGCTGAACACAAGGGCTTAGTAATCGTTTTGGCTGACTCCTTAATATAGTTTAGTTTGTAGCTCTATCAGCAAATGAGCGTGTGATACAAGCCTATAGGCGGGTTTTCTTGACACGTGAGCCTTAAACAGATAGGAGTATGAAACATAAAATACAGCTTAATCAGAGGTGTTTGTCATAGACCTCGCCCCTGTGCGTTGAGGAGTGGCTATTATCAGATATTACGGTGGGGACCTGTGCGTGTAATTCAGAGCGTTTTACTTTCAGTCCATGATTTATCATTCATTGTCTCACCAGAGACCGTGGGCCTATCGTTGATACAGCCCATAATTTAGATTTATCCTTTGGGTAAATAAAGAGCGGCTCGTTATGGCCCCTGGAAGAACATGGCCTTCAAATCACTTGATCATTAATCCACACATTGTTTTATTTACTCTCGGCTCTCAGCAACCGAGACAGAGTGTGGGAGGACACGGGGGACATTTTAGGGTCAAAAACAAGCGATCTACTGTCGGGGCCCCAACCCGGGGGGGCAGTCCGGGGGCCCTCTGGCTATCGGTGGAAGGGAGCTGGCGGGGGCGTGACAGGTCAACATTGCAGAGTGATATAAATACGCTGTCTCTTATAAGGAAAGATTGCTGAGCCGTCACCAGCGCGCCCGCGGTTCTCTGGATAATGTCGCGAGCCCGACACTCCCGGGCTGGCTGGAGGACGCCGAAGTCGGAGCTCCCCGCGTCCGGCGAGGCCCAGAGATTCCCCCCGAGGATGGGTTCGAACCCGGGGCAAACGTTCGACGGGGCACGTTTATCCACGACACCCTGTGAAATTAAAGCGTGTTGACCCCCCCCTCCATTCTTTATACCATACCTCTGCGTCACGCGCCGGCACAGTGGACCTGTAAAAAGCGGGACCATAACCCCAGGTCCAACCCTAATCCTCGCAGAATAGAACTAAACAAATGCATGTTGAGTAAACTAAATTGCGTTTAAAAGCAACTGTGTACCGTATCGTAGACAGGCTTTTGCGGGAAGATGGAAGTGTCTCTCCAACACTGTGATGGAGAGACACGGTACTTCTCACAAACGGTATCCTTAAACTTCTCTTGCGCCTCGCTTCTCCCGGTCTTTACCCCACCCCCCACCCTCTGTCTCGGAGACTATACTGTCCTATACAGGCGGTAATAAGTAGTCGCATCCTGATGAGCGCCGGTCCGGAGCAATGGAGAAACCTCAGCGACCGCTGCCCAATACGCCCGCCTGCGGTTGTATGCTCAACAGGCAGCTGGGGCGCGGCGCGGCGGGGTGTATTTCTAAATAGTAATATCTCACATCCATACTGCTCAGGTGTGTTTGCCTTGGCTTATACAAACACATTATAGGTGTATGCTCCCCCCGACAGACCGAGGCAAGTCTTTAAAGACGTCCAGAATTGATCTCCGGAGTTGAAACCCAGTCCGTAGAGGGCTGTGACAGGCTTTTTACGAGCACCTAGTTCATATTCGCGATACGCGAACACTGGCAGCGGTTGGGATTGACCCCACGCTAGCTCCCTAGATTTAGTGCTCCTCCGCGGCTAGACCCGCAGGGCGGGTGGGGGAATGGGGGGGGGGGGCGCTGCTAATTGAAGTCAGGGTATGACTGGTGTGCTGTTATTTGTGTGGTGACAGGCGGCGCAATTACACGGCTGGTCAGAGAGAACATTGCAGTAGTTAAGAGCTTTCGCGGCTCTAACTCGGCCTATAAAAGGATCCTTACGCTTATATTTGTATTTGTTCAGCATGTAGTCGGTGCCGTGTGTGTGTGTGTGTGGGTGTGTGTGTGTGTGTGTGTCCCATCTCGCAACCAACCCACACAGCCGAATCGGTATCTGTGTGTATGAGGACTTGCCCGCGTGCATGTCCAGCCCTAATCCAGCGTCAGTGCGGGGGCGAGCCTCTCAACCTCAAAGAGAAAAAGATAGTGATGGACAAAAAAGAAAAAGAGTAAAACAAACATAGAAACCTCAGCCCAGTGAAATATGGTAATAATATAGGGCGAAGTTTACGTTTTGCAAAAAATATGCATTATTTGTCTTAGCGTTGTAGCACTCCCGAAGAGGGAGGCCATTTTTATGAAACGTTTCTGGAAATGGACCACAGCGCGAGCCAACGCCCCTGTCTATCTTTAGAGCGTGGCAGTCCACCCAGGAACTGTCAGTCCAGCTGCCAGATCCGTGACGCGTAAGACTCTCCAGACCCCCGTACACTAACATCATTATCCGGAGACGCGCCCCCGCGCCCCCACCCCCGCGAACAAAGGTAAATAAAGCAGGCTTCAACACGTTAGACTTAGCTTATGCAAGAAGCAGCTCAGGTACAAAAAAAATGATGTTAAGGAGTATCGTATAAAAGATATAGTAATGTTGCTCAATTTCGTAAGTGAGTAGCCTATAGTCATCGTGTATAGTCGCGTGGAGTTAAATAAACAGGACATTTTATTCTGCCTGGGAGGAGTTAAGACAACTTGGAAACATTTGTTACGGTGTTTAACTACTGCAGGCCGCAGGGTGCTCTTGTAGTGCACACACATACGAGCCATGCAGTGAGCGGAAAATGACAAACAAAAAAGGTTTTCTCAAAACGCTTGCAAAAGGAGCGAAGATTTATCTACTCCGACTCCGAGGGTTAACTCAATGCCTAATTTTTCTTGGACGACGCCTATGTTTTTCCAAGTGCAGGGAAAGACGCATAAAAAAGCAAAAGAAATGATGGTTTTTTTAAAATTGCATTAAATTTGTGAAATAGAAAATTACTGCTTGCAAGAGATTAATGACCTTGGCCCCTCGCTTAGTGTATCTCCATGGCGCTGTGAGCTCCAACACTTCATAAATCACCACTGTGCGTATAAGACGTTATTAGGGGCTGGTGTTTGAAGGCCTGTGTTTTTCAAATCTCTAACCTGATGTGGCCCAACTCTAATCTGTTTTTAAAAAGTCACATTAGAAGTCTGGTGGTATTACTTTGCTCGTGTTCCATTGCTGTCTGGAAGCAACCACCGTGACCACCACTCCCTGATTGTAACACAGCCTACAAGATGGATTGAAGTGGGCAGACAGACAGTTAAATAGACAAGCAGACAGACAGACCGACAGACTGACAGACAGTCATACGAACAGGCAACATGCAGATGGACTGATTGATTTGATAGATGATTTTGCATGTCAGGTCCTTCCATCCTGAAATCTGCTTGGTAAAATGCTTTAATGGATATGTCATTTAAAGTTATATAAAAAGACGGTTTAGACACCAGTTGCACATTATGGGCACAAATTGTTTCATATTTGCAATGCCACCAGCCAAAAAATACATGCTTGATAATTTGCCACTCAATTTGACAGGATAATCAAATCATTCTTGTCTTTTATTTTCACTTGATTTGGTATTTGTTAAAATGTTGCCAATAAAGACGATTTAAAATATATTTTTTTCAACTTGTCAAAATACACCAGTTTATCAGAGTACAGCATACATTTCCTGTAGCCTAATATTTACAGTAAATATCTCTCCTTCAAATTTCAATCTGTATGCGACTTGTGTTTGCGTTGCAGTCGGTTCAATTGCAACACCTGTCAGTAATCTGCTGTGCGCGTCAGTTAGCGCCAAACCAGCATGTCGTGCACGCGCTCTGTTCCCCTCAGACGTGTGGGCCTGCGTGTTGTGTTATATTGTGTGTGTGTGTGTGTGTGTGTGTGTGTGTGTGTGTGTGTGTGTGTGTGTGTGTGTGTGTGTGTGTGTGTGTGTTTGTGTGTGTGAGTGCCATTTTATAGCAATCTGATCAATGCAATGCAAAATTCAAATAAAATAAATTGAGTTATACAACATTTTTCGCACTAATATATGTATCTGTACACAAATAATGTATTGATCAGTAGCTTGTAGTTTCTGTAACGCGTCAAATTGGGGCTCTATATAAAGAATCAACTCGATTATATCAAAACGTCAAGTATACTCACTAGAGTTCAGTTTGAAATATGTATTAAAATACACATGGGTTTAATTACTACTTCTCTAAAGAACGCATCTTTCCTATAATAGTGTGCTACGGTTAACTCTGCGGCCGACATAGATGCCCAGATGAGCGGTTGACCCGGCGGTTCCCCTTTACGACTCTTGCCTTCCGCTTCAGAGATGCAGAGCCGCGGTGCTGTACGGAGTCACGTTTGATTACAACTCCTCTAACTCCCAGTGTTGTGAACGGACTCTGGTTTCAGTTCTGCCCTGACGGCTGTCCTTCGTGGTGTTTGTAGAAACATCTTGCATTACTATACGTCACTTACAACGCTATACAACGTCGACTTGCAAACGTATCCCTCTATTTTATCCTGAATATTTCTAATAAAGAATATCGGTGTTCCAAAAATAAGCCTGGAATGCATCGTATACCATGGTTTGTAATAATGACATATACATACTCCATTTGTAATGATAACATTCGGCAAAAAATAAAAAAAATAAAAAAAAGAAATGTAGACATATTAACCTAAATATTTGACAAAATATTATGTATCTAAAAGGGTCATATTTAATTCAGAGTAACCAGTCATTCCTTTGTCAGTTTGTCCAATCAATGCTGTAAGGGTATATTGTTTAGTGCGAGACGCCTTTGTACATTGTTAAAGCGCCGATCCAACAACACAAATTAAGATTACGTGTGGCATCATTTTGACTTTTACATTCACGCATATACTTTTGTAAATAAAACGTGTTTATTTAATAGCAGAATATGAGGAATATTGTCAGATATTGTGTTAATAAGACCCTCAATACTGAACATTTCCCAATGTTGATATTCTGAATTTTAATCCATCTGTCAGCCTGCAACTGTTCTGAATAATAGTGGAATATGTTCATGTTAGTCACACCGTGTTCAGACTTGGCCTATAGGTAAAACCGTTATATGAGCCATGTCTGCTTCATATGGTTCTAATATTCCTGACGATCTTAGATTCTTTATAGGATATCATTTCCGTATCAATACTGATTGCTGCTGTCCAGATGGCTATGTTAAGTCCAATATAAGCTTTCAGCGTCTGTAAATGCATGTTAAAGGTCACGGTTTGGGGAAAAATAGTACTGTGATCGCCACAGAAAAATCTACGCAATAGAAATATATTTTTCAGTGTTTTTCAAAAAGGTTTTGTAGGCATTCATAATATATATTTAGCACAGACCATATAGCCTCCTGAAAATAAAACTAGGGAAACTCAATGGCGTGTAAATCCTAAACTCCTATTTGCATTGACACTGTGACAATGGAATGGCCTTAAATCATATCAGCTTATCAGTTAAGGTCAAACGTGTCACGTAAAACCATTATAGATCAATGATCGTATTAGTGAATTGTGATCTATTCTCTTTTGCGTAAGAGCCAAACATTCACATATAAAATAATATAGCCTAGAAAAGTAAAATAACTTACTAAAAAGTACAAAATATTAAATAACAGCTGACATAACTATTTGTTTCAGGCACGATTACTGCAATTTCATCATACCAACAAGTTTGATGTGACCATGAAATCTAATTTAACCTAAAGGCCTACAACACACCAGTTAGCAAACTAAATACTAAATACTAAATAAAAACTGAATTGACGACAAAACCAGTAACACTGTGGAGACAGCATTGTTAGACTATATGTCAAATTCCACCGTTTCAGAAGGACCCCTACTGTTTCTTAAATGGCCTGATAATGTTGTGTTAGAGAATAGATCAATTATATGTTACAATAACCTAATTATTACCTTAATGGACAGAGGCATTATTACTATAAAGGTATTATCAAAATATACATTTTATTATGTCTTAATAGCAGTATTTAAAAATAGTGTGTGTGTATATATATATATACAAACATCAGCTTTAAGCCATCCAAATTATATTCAAATCCACATTTTCTTTCAAACACAACAATCTGACAGGTTATTGATGTTTAATATATGTTTAATGTATATTCCTTGTTCTTTTAAGTAGGTCCTCTTACATTGCAAAATAAATGATGAGAATTCAGTATATTCCACATAATACGTCTGCATGATGATGATGTTGATGATGACGATGATGATGATGAGAATATCCATAAACCTTTCGTGTGAAAGTCTTATTATATAGCCTAGGCCGCTAAGGTTCCGGTATGGCTATTTGGGAAAATGTTTGTGTGCGGAATTCATAATCCATACCATGTACAATTAACGAATACCCATACAATTACAACATTTAATATCCATAAAAAGATGTCACAAGAAATTGCGATATATTCAGACAAATCAATTAGATCCGCCGGGCTTCATACGGTTCCAGCTGCTTATAACGTAAACAAAAAAAAACGAACATTTTTAAATTAAAATATAAATAGCTGACACATATCAATAATAATAAATGTAATTTTATACTATACATATGTGCAACATCAAGGCAACACATTTCAGAGTCCACGTGACATTCACACTATGTACAAGTCCGGACTGACCGTTTGGACACGAGATCTTTGAGAGTCCACTGGAAATGAAGCGGTTTGTGTTTCCGTTCTTTCGGTTATTAGATGTGTGTTTCCGTTCCTTCGGTTATCAGCTGTCAGAATCCACGTCGCTTTTCCCTTCCTCCGCTTTCTCCGCGGGAGGTTTCGTCGTTTTGTTCCATTTCTGAGAGTTTTCAGACTCTTCCGATGACGACCGCTTCTGTCTCCTCCATTTCGCGCGTCTGTTTTTGAACCACACCTACATGCCGGAATGCAAAGAGCAGCATTTATTAAAAAATGTTTTATTAATGATAATAATACTACTACTACTAATAATAATAATAATAACAATACACACACACACACACACACACACACACACACACACACACACATTATCTAAATTCATGTATTTCATGTAAATCATATGGTGGGCATTTTCATATTGTCAATACTTATTTGTTTCATGTTGTGTTATGTTATTAGTGTAAATAATTATTAAACTTTAGGCTGTGTCAAATGACTCCTGTAATATTTGACAAAAATGTTATATGAAAAGATCCACAATTCTGTACATATACACTTATGGAAATTCGCAACAACTAGTGGAATATATAAACGTAGACCAGATTAAATATGTTCCTCATAAGAAAATTCCGTGAGACTTCTTAATTTTTAGATATAGTGGAAAATGGCATAAAGCCCTTAATAACCACACACCAACAATAACATTTTCAACGGAACTATAGTGTCAATACTCCACATAGTGATATTGGAAATATTTACATATTCCCAGCAAAAGTGGAAGATATCTATGAATATAAAACATCTAAATAGATACCTCAACTGTATAGGGACTATGTTTTCTCTCTCTCTCTCTCTCTCTCTCTCTCTCTCTCACACACACACACACACACACACACACACACACACTACTATCATTATATCAGTATTCCAAATAAAGATGTTACCCTCCTAATACTGCAGTAAAGGCAACAGCTGTATGTGTGCGTTTACGACACAGTCCCGAGAAATTGCCGTCAGTCTATTGGCACGCCCGCGCACACACACACACACACACACACACACACACACACACACGGGCACGGGCACGCACCTCGACCTTCTCCTCCCTGAGGTGAACTTTGCGGGCCAGCTGCTCGCGCGTGCCCACGTCCGGGTACTTGGTCTCTTGGAACAGGTTCTCGAGCGCCTCCAGCTGTTCGTCCGTGAAGATGGTGCGGTGCCTGCGCTTGCGGCGGCAGTGCAGCTGGTTCAGCAGCTGCAGCTCTGTGCGCGACAGCGTGCCTACGTTCATGTAGGACATCATCTGGTGCGGCACGGGCGACAGCAGCACGGAACCGGCGCTGTCGTAGCCTACGGAGAACCGGCGGTACAGTTAAACCCACTCGGAGAACCGGCGGTACACCGCAGGCTTTACGCACTCAAGACGGATTGCCGCAGTCGTCTCATTCGTGCATAAAACATTTATTTTGAAATAAATGAACCGACTCTATAACGGTGTGTTTTCCTTTAGCTATCCTATCGTTTAATTCTGGCGTATTGTATCATTTATTAGTAAATGTAAAGTAAAAACAATACGACCAACAATACAATACAACCACCCAAATAAAACCCTATTGTTCTAAAGAAAGATTTAGTTTTTATATTAACTTAAAATACAATGTTTACTATTCATCACTCTGTGTGTGTGAGTGAGAGAGAGAGAGAGAGAGAGAGAGAGAGAGAGAGAGAGAGAGAGAGAGAGAGAGAGAGAGAGAGAGAGTGTGTGTGTGTGTGTGTGTGCTGTTATAACCTATGCGATTACAACAGCAAATATTTTTTAAACCATCCAAATCACTATTATTGTAATTACACTATATAAGCGAATAGTAGTTTCAGTTCAAACTGAATTGAAAAATCGAACTTCCAAAACGCAATGTGTTATTTAGGCCTATAAGAAATTACACTGGTTACTTCAAAGCCACTCCAATAAACACTATTTAGGATACTTTGCCTACAGTTACAGAGCAGTAAATGCATAAATACAACACGAGAATGGGGAAAAAACGTTAATAACGAACGATCGCCTTTCATATAACGTACATCTCAGAGTAAACTGAGCAGTTTGATTAAATGTAGTTTGAAGGACAACTTTAGTTTTGGAGGCTACCTGTTGGAATGCAAGGGCACTGCTGCGAGCCGAGGCCCGGGAGCGCGCCGCAGCACGCGGCCCCAGCAGCCCCCTGGACGTGCAGCTGTCCGTAGTAGTAGTTACTGTATCCCATTCTGCCGCCGCTCACCGACTGCACCCCTGGGGGCGGGGAGGGCCCCGTCGCGGCGGCGGAATACAGTCCGTTGTAGTCGGCGTACAGCGAATCCGCCAGGCTGGTGAACATCACCGGGCCGTTCCGGTGGAGCAGCACGGAGTCCTTGCAGCTCGGTCTGGTGGCCAGAATGCTGTCGATGCTGAACATTCCAGCGGGCATGACACGAACACGACGCGGGAATACTTAGTCTATGAACTTCCCGGGCTAAGTGTCAGTTGAGAGAGCAGTATGACAAGAGACTCCTCGAAAGATAAAAATCGTTTCCTAAAACGGTGTCATGGCGTCGAATAAAGCCGTGATTCTTCGGCGGGGGAGTCCGTTTTTCTGCGTGCGCTCTCCTCTTCGTCCAGTGCGTCTGGGAAAACAACACTGACTATGTTCCGTGGGACCGGTGAAACCCCAGCCTGGTCTTATATGGGTCTGACGTCACCGCGAAGTTGGAGAGAGCAGAGCCCGAGATTGGCTGACGCGGGGGGTCAGAGCGCGGGGGGTAAAAGGCTCGTAGCTCTGTGTATTGAGAATTAATTAAATTAAGATAATCCGTACTTATTTGCAGACTTGTATTAAACTCCGCCACTGTGTCACTGAGTAATTCTTTTTCAACAGGGTAATCAGATTAATTGCTTTGTTAGAAAAGGGATTATTACTTTAACAAATCTATAGGGGTTATTTCCAATTTTTTACCATATTTATATACATATATATTCGCTGTGCTTGTAAAAAAAAAAGGACGTCATCTTAACTCAAGGGTTTTTACTTTATTTTTTCAATTTTTGTTTTTCATCCAGGCCTATTTCCTTTAATTTCCCGTCTCTGGAGAGACGCATTATGACGGCGATCTTGGCTTATTTGTCAAGCAGGCGGCGGGGACACGGCTCTCCATAGGAGCCATCCGAGAGGAGATTAGTGTGCTTACCACATCAGCAGGCGCGTCTCCACGGGGAGCAAATCGGTGCGCGTTAACGCGCAACACCTCTGACAAGGCTCCATCACTGGCCACATTACCCCCGGCTGGGATAAGATAACAGGCCGTTAGCGGTTCAGTTCAGCTGCTAACAGGAGAAGTTACTGGGATTCACACTTGTAATCATCTGAAATGCGTCAACATTGGACGAGTGCGTATTCTGGTCGACCCTGAATGGACGTGTATTGACAACGTGGAGGAGATTCGTTCAACAGCCCATTAATTGGCCTCACGCCACAGATTTGGAATGGGGTTATGAAGAGCCCGCATGCAGACATGGCGTTCCTGCGGCCATAAACTCGTTTTAAATAAATAAACCCAAATACTATATACTAAGTAATTATAATAAACATAAATGCCTATGAGCTTTAATTTTTTGTGTCTAATATATTTTATATGGTTAAGAAATTAGATCACATGAAATATTCTTTTGAACCTGCAAACAATTTAAATCAAATTGTATAATAACAATGTAGGTTATTTATATTAGCCTTTAATAAATAATATAACATTGCATTATCAAATGTACTGCTTTCTTCTTTATCAATATAACAACGCATAGTCCTGACCAGCGTCAGTTAAACGGTTGCATCCCTGGGGCCATACGTCGTTTATTATTCAACCGAGGCTATTAAAAAAACGAAACAGCAATATGACACACTGAATCATAGTTCCATTGTCGCGATATTGGTATTTAATATAATTATGATATTTTAAGTATGGGTAATTCTATTTCTATTGTACTATTACGCACCGATTTGTCCATCGGCCAACATATTTCTAACATTATAGACTATATAGAGACTGTTTTATTTTTTGGTGTGATAATATAACGTTGAAGAAACACAGCTATCATATTGAAGGAAATAGCGCACAGAAATGGTAGGCTCCTTAGATGTTTTCTGTATAATGAATCTCCTTACATCTAGCCTATAGAATATGACAGAACCCGTACAGAAGTGTCTTTTCATGTATAAACATCTTTTTCCATTTTACGCGGAATGAAAGGCTGAGAATAAGGCACTTGAAGCTCTCTGTAATACAGTCCCACTGTAATTCATGGCACATTATATTCGTATATTTTATACATATATACCTCCGAGTGGCAGCGAAAGGACAGTGTAAAACGCATGTGTGTTTTGCGGGTGGGGGTGTTCTGTAGGAAATGTCCATTTAAAATTAAAAGCCGTTGAAACGGTGCGAAGGCACCACTTACGCCGTGAATGGGCGCGTCAATCATGGCGGCAAAATGGAGGCTTGAGAGGACAGCGCGAGACAGGGACGCACAATAGCGAAATGTTCACCGCCGCCGTCTTTATGTATCTCAAGGAGTCTGATCTCTAAAACCTGTTTAAATGCAGCAACTAAAGAGAGACTTTCATGCAATGCATCCTCTCTAAGATGGGAATAATGCCCCCATGACTGTGTATGAATCATGGCCTAGTCAGCCCCACTGGCCAATCATAACCGAGCGTCATTAGCATACAGTCACAACATATGCAGACTCCAGCCTGTTAGATATGTTGCCATAGAAGTACCGGTACAATACTGTTGTTTTAATAAAGTGTGCCCCCCTGCTGAGTGGCTAGCACTGCTCTCTACCCCTTCCCATACAGAGTGGCTGTTGTGCTTCAAACATCAACAGTAAAGTAGACGTTACAACACATCAAGCTATGCTGTACATCCTGCTTAGATACATTGATGCTGCACATCCTGCTTAGATACATTGATGCTGTACATCCTGCTTAGATACATTGATGCTGCACATCCTGCTTAGATACATTGATGCTGCACATCCTGCTTAGATACATTGATGCTGTACATCCTGCTTAGATACATTG
>JAODUG010085974.1:0-12329 GCA_027564795.1 Aphredoderus sayanus
AAAGTTTGTTTTAATATCTGTTGTTCACTGCTGGTGAAAACAATGCCTAATGGAGGTTTATCTACTTCAGTTTACACT
Organism: Aphredoderus sayanus; assembly: GCA_027564795.1. Taxonomy (NCBI): domain Eukaryota; kingdom Metazoa; phylum Chordata; class Actinopteri; order Percopsiformes; family Aphredoderidae; genus Aphredoderus; species Aphredoderus sayanus. The sequence continues at coordinate 79 of JAODUG010085974.1, forward strand.
GAGAAATATAGCTAAAGAAATCTACATAATGCAATTGTCTGAAGCTCTCAACCTCAACAGGAACACAATATTGTACTGTACAGAAATCAGCTTGCTTGTTTCAATCAAACATTCCACACAGCATGTATGGATTTTATTTGTAAATTGTATTTTGAGCAGCTGTAGAATATACAATACTGTACTTCTCCATGAACAGTCTGTCCGGTTATGGATGACCAAGCCACGCTTTTAGTAATAATTCCCTTCAGTGTGAAATTCCAAACACCCTGCTCTCTATTCCGTGTTGTACCATGTCCGGCTAGGCTACACAAAATATAGCAACCAGTAATTAAGGTCAGACAATTAGATTCAGTCCATCAAGGTCCTGGCACTTTAATAAGTATAGACAATTATCTGAAATTAATTTGATAGATGTCATTGATCTTGGCAAGGCGTCAGGTCATAATTACTGAGAATGCATTCACTATTAGTTTGAGTAATGACTCCCCTCTGTGCAGCTGTTGCTGTTTCATCACACAAAATGTGATTATTAATCAGAGTTATTGTGTCCATAGCTATAAACATACCCGGCATGCATCAGCAAGCTTCAGGGTAAGACCTAAAAGGGACAATCACAGATTATTGCTGTAGAAAGTTTAGAAACAATGTTTCTGTAACGCGCCCAAACCCTTCCTCACCTGAAAACAGTGCATGCATTTACTGGTAGTCTGTAGATTGGCAATCTCTTCTCCATACTGCCATAGCTATTCACAAATGTGAATGAATTTAACACTCTAAAATGTAAGGTGAAGTAGATTACTTACAGTACTTACTTACATTTGGCACTTTACAGTACATTTGGAGAAGACAAAGCCACGTTTCCATTGCTACTAAAACCTTTTTTAGGAGAGGTATGCCATTGTTGTTTATCATTGCTTTTTTTGTGCATGCAAAATCACTACACTGTTAGGTCTTCATATTGAATTCAAGAGGTGGCTGTTAAAAAATAATCATGCTCTGCCAACTTTTAAATCAGCACAGTAGCACTTTTATGAATTGTTTTCAGAATAACAACAGGCAACTTTGATTAGAAGCATCTGGTTCTATTGTGCTTTCCCAATAACACATTTAGCTGTACTGCTTACTGTGTATACCGCCATTTCACTCATTTATGTCTTCATATTTTAGGGGCATGCTTTCTGTTTAAACCCTCCTGTTGTCCTTGGGTTTCAAACGCATTGTGTTATGCTAGAAGATGGCGCCACCTGATTGTGTCTGATTGTGTAGTTCTCTTGATGTGTGTATTTATTTCTTTATTTCGTTTATATTCTTTCTTTTTTTATTTGTTTGTTTTTTGTGCCTTTTAACCCTCCTGTTGTCCTCAGGTTTCACTCAACAACACACACCTTGTTGTGCCAGCAGTATCTGTGTCACTCATATGTCTATGTAAGCTGTAGAAGTTGAATTTGTGCCTTCTATCTGCCACAAAGAGCTAGTGCGTTTGGTCAGTTTGACCCGGAGGAGAACAGGAGGATTAATTTACAGATGTGTACACTGCAGCGGTATTCAACCAATTTTTTCAACACTGGTCCTGGGGATGCACAACCCTGCATGTGTCTCCCTGCTCTGACACACCTGATTCAAATGAATGGCTGTCATCAATCAATCTGATTAATGAACTATTTGTTTGAATCAGGTGTGCTGGAGCAGGGAGACATCTAAGACATGCAGGACAGGGGGTCTCCAGGACCAGGGTTGAAGACCACTGACATACTGTACAGCATTGCATAGTGATGTATCACAATGGTCTTACATTTGCACGTGTATTGTAATAGTATGGCATTGTGACTTACCATAGTAAGTCGCAATGTAAGTATTGTATTGTGATTAAAAGTACCTCTTTGGGATAGCATTCCGATTGATTTAACATATCAGTCTCCCCAAAATTATACTTTTTAAAACTTTATAATCAGCTACAGTATGTTACCATTTTATAGCAGCCTTAATCTTTTATACTTGTTATACATTGTTATAATATGCTTTTCTTGTGCCAATAATCTCCAAGCTATTCCTTGAGGACAACTAAAGTGGGATGAATAGACATAGCCATGCAGCTGGTTTGCTGCTATAATGAGTGCTGTCAGGGATTCGCAGCAGTGAACTTGCGCCCTGATCTGTGACGGGTCACCATCGAGTGTGTATCAATAATTCATCAGCAGCTCAACTCCCCGGCCTGTTATGAAACAAATCTTGTTAGGAAATCCTGCCAACACAGTCTCTGTCTCACTGGCCGACTCTGTTTGTACAGTACGTCCCCTTGCTCTGTGCGGGGGTTTGGAAAGATTACCAGAGTTCATCTACATCAGGCATGTGTGCTGTAGCAAGGGAAAGATACAGTATATCTTTCAAGTGATTTGACAAATTAAGTTTCCTGCCTAATGTCTTACCTATTCTTTGGCTAGAATAGGGGAGGTCACATAAAATAGAAAGTATAGTGGTGGTTTTCAAACATTTTAAGCCACAAGACCCCACAAGCCCCCCTCCCTCCCCCACATAAGTATAACTACATTTCCATGTAGCTTGTAATAACTATCCTGCTTAAAACCATCCTGATTTTAAAAGCTTGCCTAACTTCCCACCTGGACACTTGATGGGTGGATCTAATACGCATGACAGTTCATAGACATCATTGGTTGTCCTCAGGTTTCAAACTCACACGTTTTGTGCCAGCAGTGCACATCATTTGTCTACGTAAACTGTAGAATTTGAATTGGCGCCCTCTATCTGGCACAAAGACGTAGTGCGTTGGGTCAGTTTGACCTGGAGGGCAACAGGATGGTTAAGTGGTTCTATATAACTTTCTGCCACTAGATTTCACTAAGCACACCATCATCCCAGACCAAACAAATGCCTTCTGTTTGCTGTTTAAAGTAATAATAATAATTTATAGTAATAATTATTTTTAATAAGTATTTTATAAAGCTCACCTTTTCTTGTCTAAACAAATTACTTGTGTTGTCTTCATACAGAGATACATTTGTAGCTTTTGGATCGGTGTTGTTGCAGTTAACCAAACAGTATACAATTCAACTGTTTCTCAATTTCCTAATACATATCGTCAGTTTTAATAATGTTGATGCTGACATGTTAGCAATGTAAACCACAAAAGATAAAATAAAATTAATAAAATAAGAAATGAAAACCCTACACGGGTAATTCATAAGTGCAACAAAGGCATGCTGATTTTCTTATTAAAACGAGATGCATATAATAAAACTGTCCAACAACTGAATCGATGTAGTAATTGACAGAATAATTCATTGCTAAAATAGTTGTATAGTTGTATGGTTGTAAAATAGGCTAATTTGGCTCGGGAAAGGGAAGTTTGGGGTTCCCTGCTGGAGCTGCTGCCCCCGCGACCCAACCTCTGATAAGCTGTTGAGGATGGATGGATGGATGGATAAAATAGTTGTTATTTTGATCCTTATACCGTTGCAATGTATGTGACCGACTCCGCCCACACACACACACACACACACACAATGAGCACAAATGTATGCAAGGTGTGTCACAAATTAACAACCCTTTTCTTTTTTTATAGCCAAATACAGCATACAAATTTATAAATACAAGAACCATGGATTTAAATGCTGAATATAAAATGTTGAAATCATGTCAGGAATGGGTCCTAGCCCACACATTTAACAACCACAAATGGAGCCTGGACTTGTCAGAGGCACTGTACATGTCTAGAAAAGAGGGGCAGGCAACTGAAACTGTTCCGATAACATCCAGAGGTCACTGTGCCCAGGTCACTGTGGGTGGGGTGAGTGGCAGTAACCAAAGCTGAGTGAAGCTAAAGGCAGAGGAAGATTTGAAGGCAACGCATTTGACTATGTTCATATTAGTGACACGTCGTCTTTCCATGGCTCTGCTTGTGCATCCATCAAGTTTGCTGCAGGAAATCAGACCAGAGTTAAGTAATTACCCTCCAGAGAGTATCTGGCATGGTGGGCTCACTTACAAACACACACTGAAATGTGAGGGACCCACATGAAAGCATGCTTCAGAATGCCTGTTTTCTTCACTAAGCTCCCATGATCCGTTACATTTTATAATAATAATTAAAAAAGAGATGAAGCCAAATATTTGCCAAATCACGCTATTTAAAAAACTGTAACTTCAAAAAGGGGTAATCACAGTGTTCTACTTTAAACGAAATCCATTCACTAGGGTAAAACAGGTCCACAGTCCCCTTATAGTAGCTTGCTAATGAGGTCCCAGTGTGATACTTTTTAATGAAACCATCCAGGAGGGCAATTGTCCATAACTAATTATCATATGCTAATCGGGAAAAACACGTGCACAAAGATGACTGAACTTGTTCATAATTTCTAGCACTTTTTTTCTGCCTGTGCATGCATTGTTTCAAAAGGGATTAATGATTATAATTAGAACCAAAATACTGGGAAACAAGTTGAATGTTACTGCACTTAATATGAGTTATAAGGCCTGAGTTGCACTCAAAATGTAAATGTACTGTAACAAACAGTAGTAACAGGGGGAATAGTGACTTGATGAAACATAACTTTGACTGTTCTACCTCCTTTCATTCCAATCAAACTGTGTGCGATTCAAATGTCGGATTATGATTTTGAACAGTATGTCTTGCTATGTTGACGGTCCTCTTGATAATCCAGATGTAACAAATGTATCTTAACTGCATCTGCAGCTACAAAAAAAAAGAACATAAAAAAAGACTTTTCCAAAAGATCCCAGAGTTAAAAAAAGAACAAACCCTGGTGAATAGCACCATATCGAATTACGCTCCACTAAAAGAAAACATTAGGTGGCGGCTGGCACTAGGCCATATTGGTTCAGTTCTGGTTCAGTGTGCCAGAAAATGGGACAGAGACCACAAACAAATACAAATAGCTGCTATTGCTTCAGGGATTGGGGCTGACCAGCTACACAAACTGAATAAAACAACAGGCTATGGTTCGGTGCTTAATATACAGGCAATAGCACAATACCTATGCGGGAATGTGAAGCTTAAATCCAGTGAGAGCTACAACATCATGATTGGCCTACAGTCAGTGGAGAACACTCAATTGTCAATCTCTAGTCTTTCCATTTTTTTCTTAATCTCCATTTTAATTTAGTTATGTTAACTGTTTGTTATAATGATAAATTGCTTTGAAATTGAGTTAGATTTTCTCCTGTCCTCTCCTCCTCAAAATGTTCAGAAGTTCAAAATTGCGTGTGTTTCAGTAGTACAGCATATGTTCAAATAAGTGGACCAAGTGCCCCAAACAAATAAATTAAGATGTTTAAATTAAAGTTAGAAATAATTGTGATAGTGATGTGAAGTCACATCTCCAAGCTATAATTCCAAGTGTGGATATGATATTCAAACACGTTGTATTTGTAATAACAGAAACTTGACAACTCCTATGCCTTGTAAAATACAGTACATTTACGTTTTGAACGGAGTGCACACTTTGTACAGCTGAATTTTGAAGTTAAGTTGAGAAGAATGTTACATTTAATGGAAATATGCAGAATAGTTTTTTCCTAAAGCAGCAGTTGATGGTGTTATTTATGTTGTGTGCGTTTGTGTGTGAGTGAGACACAGACACTTCCATGCTGTGATTTATGATGGCATAGGCCTGATAGTCTATTCTTGTTCCTGCCTATTCTTGCATTTACATTCTGGTAATATGGACAAATGTATCCAATAAGTCTTACAACATAGCATTTGTCGATACTAGTTGAGACAACCATACTGTAACTTAAAACTAAATTCATTATTTTAGAACATAATACATAATTCTTGTAATAAGGCATCCTCTGCTTTGTGAATTGCCTTGGTCTGGAATAGGCTATATTTTTTGAGAGCCAGCGAGTAGGCTATGTTGGTTGGGTGCTGACATTGATTCAGTGGTTGACTATGGATTAGCATTTACTGTAACATGTTTCCCCACCTGATTTTTAAAAAATGCCAATTTTATCAAATTATTCCAAAATACAATTATGTATTTTGTTGTTTTTACCCATAGGCTATAATTTTCAAATGACCTAAACTAAGCCGAAAAGCTAGCCAAACAACACACACCAATTTAAGAAAAAAAAGGTTATCTTTCGCTCTTGTCATCCCACGTCAAAATCCAACACCTACGACTAGTCACTGTGACCATGTTAGTGTGATTGCATTTATGTTTTCTATTTTCCACATTTAGCCAGTCATTATACTTGTGACAATTAGCTATGGACGATGAAGCCTAGAAGCAGGACAGTATCACGCTGATTCCCCATTAGCCCATTTGTGTAGGGCCATTAGACAGAATGCATTGGGGGCTAGCGGCTGCTTGCTGCATAGAAACACATGACATGCAACGACATTATTGGCTAGAGTGGCTGAAAGTCACCATGCAGCCTACGCAATGATGACAATATTTCAATGTTAATGATCATGGTGCACAGCAATTCTTGCGAAAACTCATTATGAGAGCCAGGCGATTCTGGTTGAAATAGTATTAACTTACAGAGAGCAATTTTCTGTGGCTGGTCTTAAAGATGAATTCACAGGGCTCTTCCTAGCTTGTCAAGCCAAATGAAGTCAAAGGATAACATAAAAACTTAATCTAATGGCTATGTCTTTACAACAGAATTATTTTCAGCACGTTAATTTAAAGTGTAAGTGTTTGGTTTTCACATTCTGAAAAACTTAAATGATGTACAGTATGATCTCTACTGCATTACATTATTATAAATGATATTATGCTGCAGTGGATGAAGCCAAAGATAGATCCATGACTTGAAAACCGATACCTCCACTGGGCATACATATTTAATCCATGAGGAAGATCATCATTATTTTCCCTTCCTTCTAGCATACATTTACCACAACATACCACAAATATAAAATGTCACATAAGCATCATATACTGTAATTCAAGGTTTTAACAAGTTAGTGATTGTACAATACTAGCCTAACAGTGAGTACAGTTAGTATTAAGGAGCAGGTACAGGTTAGGGATCTTGCTCAAGGATGCTTACAGGAAGGCCTATATACAGGTAGGGCTCAAACCCCCAACCTTTGGGCTGAGAGTTAATCACCCAGACCTAGAGTTTCCTTCCTTGTCTCTTCTGGCAGAGCATGCCCAAGTCTAAAGGTCTTTGACGGCAGAGGCAATGTCAGCTTTAGTCTTCAGCCTGGACTAGGAACAGATAGAAGGGACCTGGTTGTGTGCTGGCTCATAAGGTGTTAAAATGTCAGTTTTATACCATGGGCCAGTCCTAAACATGCCTGCTGAACTACTGGGAAGTGAGAGTGTTCAGATGGTTATTTGAAATTAATGAAAAGAGTAACAGAAAAACAAGTCTTATTTGTGATATACTTTAGACCGTTGCTATGTACAGGTACTTGTATTCATATTATCTTTAACGTTACCATTTTTCGCCAATGTGTCCAAAGAGCTGTCCAAACAATCACTGTCTACATTACCATACTTTACTTTTTGTGGTCCCTGTTTACAGCCATGATATGAGGACATTTTCTGAATCCATTTTGAGTCTCTAGCAATCATCATGTACAGGCTAAAAGCTTGGCTGCAAGTCAAATGTTAGCATCTGCGTACATGAGCAGCTTCCAAAGTATATTTTAAAATGAACAAAGACTCCAAAAAACAGGAAGTGCCTCTAGTGTACCACTAGAGGGACACTCATGTAAGTGCTATGCTCTGCATTTATAGAGCACTTTTTAAACCTTCCGGCCACTTTAAAAGTGCTATAGCCCATTCACACACACATTCACACACAAATGGTGATGTCTTCCATGCAAGGCGCCATCTGACCACCAGGAGCAGTTAGGGTTAGGTGTCTTGCTCAGGAACACCTCGACACTTGATGAGGAGTTAGCAGGGTTTGAACCAGCAACTTCTGTCACCCTGCTGTACTCACTGTGCCACTGTCACCCCATGTACCACCAGTGGTACCACAGTTGGAAAACCTGGGCAATACAGGCAGTTATACTGTAAGCATGATGGATGTTAGCATTAAATTAACCATCGTTTATTAATACTGTAGGCTATGCTCAGTGTTACTTACTGTTAAACAATTTTAAAATACAGGGGCCTCTCTAGTTTACTATAATTACGCCATCAGTGATACCAAACTAGCTTTGTCAGGCTAATACACCTATAAAACATGTTCAGTGCTTTACATATCTCCTTCCCTGCCTCTCAGTCAGCACAGACATGCTGACATGGAGCTGTATAAGAGTATATTGACTTGCCAACCTGAGAAAAGGCAGAATTTCAAACAGGTTCCAGAAACCGGAGGCTAAAATCATCCATCACCCAGGGCTGCTTCAAATGCAGACATCAAAAAAAAGAAAGAAAGAAAAAAGGCCAGCGTATGGATTGATCTTGGTGATCATATAATGGATTTCACCACTGCCAGACTGACAGCTGTAATGGCTTTCTACACTGCCTACCTATTGGAACACTGTCAGTTCCAGCGTCTCTCCACAGAGCATTCTATACATTTGCCGGAGGGTTCGTATACCTGGTCTTTGAGGGCCAAATACTAAATTGACTCCAGAAACACTCAAGGAAACAGAAGGAAACATCAGCGACTCATGTAGGATGAAAAATACTACCATTTGACATCGGTTAATCATTCATCATGTATACTGCACGCACACATTCAATCATCAAAAATGTTATATATTTTCATACATATTTAAATAAAGTTAAATATGTATGAAAATATGTAACATTTTTGATGATTTGTATCAAAATGTTGTATTATAATCAGCAATAACAGTCATACTGAAGAAGGCACTTCCAATGTAATACAGAACAATCAGTCACCAGCAGATAAATGTTACCTGTTTTGCATCATAATTAATCTGTTACATGTAGCCTAGATCAAATTAAGCAAATGGAACACATGACAGCAATATGCGGACAGTGTTCTTGAGATGGAACAATTTCCCTCCCAACTGCCATTTTCCAGTTAAGTGAATGGCTGGTGCATTTGTCCTGTTCATTGACAGTAACCAGTCATTTGCTGCACTTAATCTAGCAGAGGACAGAGCACAGCTTTCAATTAACTCGTCAAATAAGCCATGTGACACATCCATCATGCTCCTGGCTCATTTAGCTGACAGGCTCATTTTTTCTGCTAAAGAAATTTAAACAGCAAATTATGTTTCACGCTATGACACATGAGAACATAATATACCATAGCAAACTAAGCACATAAAGTTGAGCTTTTTCAAATGACAGAAAATACAGTAAATAAAAAGGGGTTTGGCTCCAACTTAAAAAAAGAGCTGTGGATGCTGACATTTACACCTACAGCATTGCCACACGCAGTAGGTTTATGCCTTAGAGTGTCTTTAAATAGTCATTTGTAATAATAGCCAAAGGGTGGGAGAAGTCCCAGATTACATGGTGGATTCTCAGCTTTCACACCTAGCTGATAAGATTGAGTATGTTATCCTAATCAATCGTCTTGAAAAGTTGGTTGGTGTGTTAAAAGTTGGTTGGTTGGTGTGTTCAACTAGTTCAAAACATACAAAGGCAGAATGTTTTTCATGTCTTGGAGAAACATGATATCTATTATGGGGTTGCACAACCTTGGTCCATAAGTATTCACATATTTACCCTCATTATGTCATCCGTATCAAAATTGTTAAAATAACTACCTCTTTGTGGCAGACAGAAGGCGCTAAATCTAATTCTACAGCTTACACAGACATGATGTGCACTGATGGCACAGCAAAGTGTGATTTTGAAACCAGAGGACCACAGGAGGGTTAAAAGGCAAAAAAAAACAAAAAAAAACACAAATACATATAGAAATAAATAATAAAGAAATAAATAGACACAGCAATGACAATTAAAAAACACACAAAATCATACACAATCAGATCTGCCCTGTGGTGGCATAGTTCGATAAAATGAAGGACATCACAAGGGATATTTCAGTTAAATGAGGATAAAACATTGAAATCCTATTTGTCAGCCCTAAAACAAAAATATACATGTTGTTTACTCTAGAGAAATTAACTCCCTGGATCATCGGCATAGGAAATAGTTTTCATGTGGGGGGGGGACCAATCTACCATAACGTTAAATTAACAAAAAGCTCACACTTCCCAATGGCTTTGCTTAACACTGCCGCTGTCAATATTACCCAACACACTACCTTTTTATGCCAGCAGATGGCGCTACCCGTGGCACATCATACATCACAAGGTAGTGCGTTTGAAACCCCAGAACAACGGGAGGGTTAATGCATAGCAAGGGAAGACAATTGAAGGTTAGGTCCATCTTGGGCTGGCACATACGCAGTACCACCAGAAGACTTTGCCACAACTGGCAAATACTGGAGTACTGCAATTGCGAGACTCATACATGCATGCCATAGAACATCAAATATAATAATTGTTTTTATATAATAGTAGTTATGTTTAGTTGAATGTTTAACATTTACATCATAACAGCATCTGTGCTCATGTCTGCCCGGCTGTTGCTCATGCACGACAGCAGTGGCACGATCATACGACTATGTTGCTTGGTTATGTCATGAAGAAGAATAATCCTAAACTGACTCTATTGCCATTCTATAATAATCAATGTACAGAAGCACCAAGGGTATATAACAAAGTGACATGTGAGTGTGTCAAGTGTGAAAAGTGGCATCTGAAACAAAGTGAGCATACATTAGCCGTAAAACAATTACACATTTGAATGTGGCCCCATCGCCATCCAGATTTGATTGACACTTTTGGCAAAACTGCTAATTTTGGATGGAGAGTTTGCAGTTTTGCAGAGTATACCGACATAATTAAAATGAAGTGTTGAGATTATATTATCCATATAGGGGCAGTGGGTGTGCATGTCTTACTAAAGACATACGCAAAACAGCCACATTTAAATACAGTACACTCATCTGCTTGGTATAGGTCGATAGAGCTAATGAGCAGAAAGGAACACCTGCTGGGACTGTGATTAGCTAACCAAGTTTCCTCTAATGCCTGGGACCTTATGTGAAAACTGCTTATATCGGCACTCTGCTGGAGGATGAGTCCAACTTGCCTTAAATTATTATGAGATGCCAAACGCTGCAACCATTTTTTACAGAACACTTGCTCTACACTTAGATGTCCAGCTTTATTGCACTATTATTCAATAGTCACTTTTAGGAGCTTGGAGGACATAACTCCATATGGAATGTTTATAAAATAGAAGTTTTAGAAGTTAGTATAGCTAGATAAAATTGATATATTACTTTTAATTTTAATACCCTTGGCAAATGGACTAGCATGCCATCTGTGATGTTTAACTAAATTAGAGCAAACAAATCTGTAGTTTTTTCGTGTAAATTTCGTATCACAATGAACATTTCGTGTCAATACTTATGATGGCTAAATGGGGCTGAATTTATCTCCTACAGTAATCATAGTTATTATTGATGTCAGCATGAATATCATGAACTTTTTAAAACTGTACACTGAAAAGTGAATGTAGTTAAGGATTGATGATGCATAGTCTACAAATATGACTTCAAGGGTTGCTATGTTGTCCCATCTGACAGCATAGCAGTAGTGACCCTGTAGTTGCAAAACAGAAACATTAAAAAAGTTATTTTTTCTAACTAACATGCATAATTATGTGAAATTAGACTAAAAACTATTGCTTTTACATTGATACATTTTTCATTGTCTAAAGAAGCAGTACAAATGTATATCCAGGGCCTGTGTTATGATAATAAACATAATTCAGTCAACGGGGAAAACTCAATACAAAGGTTCCAATTATGTCTCTGTAAATAATGTATGAATTTACTGTTGCCATTAAAGGTTAACAGTATTACACATTTAGCCATCTCTACTCTTCCAAATGCCAAAGTGCTTCTAGACCTATACAGTACTTATTAATGAGTTACACTTTCCACCTATAGAATAAAACCAGCTACCCTGCAGCCCATACATGCTCACACACCTGGCAATATGGATACATAACGTAGATAATGTTGTGCATGCAGAAAAAATAAAAATATTTTGCAGCAGCTTTACTTTGAAACTGTGCTACCAAAAATGACCCCACTCACTTTGAGTGACACGTCACTGGTGACCCGATGTGTCACATAATGCCTTTATGTGGTTAGTTGAATTAGAATTTAAGCCTCAGTTTTATGTACAGTAGGTTTGATTATCTATTTAGTTATTTTGGACAATCATTGTGTAGCAAAAATAA
>JAODUG010085985.1:0-12327 GCA_027564795.1 Aphredoderus sayanus
ATAATTAATAAATAAATAAATACACACAGCAATGCCAATTGAAAAACACACAAATCATATACAATCAGATGGCGCCGCCGTGTGGCTAAATACTATATTTCTGAGTACATTACGAGGGTTAAAAGAATATGTATTTAGAGCAGCACGGTAGTGTCCATACTTCTCGTTACAAATAGTTAAGAACAACTGGTCTAGGAAACAAGTGAGGGGACCACTGTGAACTCACCACAGCAGCAAAATAAATAGGCATCAGTGGGTGGCAGGCTAGGAAGAAGTCATATAACCGGACAACATGGCGGAAGTCTGAAAGAACATGGCCGAACCAGGTGATCAGCCAACTCAGGGCAAAGATGGTGCCCACCTCTGCCCTGAGAAAACACACAAACAAAAAGTCAGATTCATAGAAACAGAAGATGAGGGACAAAAATTGCTAGTTCGACAACAAGGGATTAGTTCATGCCGAACATTATCGTAAGGCCTCCATTTTGAGGTAAGGATACTATAATCAAGGGTTTAACAAAAGTTTTTTTTTTTTTTTTTTTAAATATCCCTTAAACAATAACAACACAGATGAATGAAGGAATGTTGGACTAACTAGCAAAATGTCGGCCATTTAGCTTTATCTCATTGATTGAACTCACTGCTGCATGAAGTCATGCACCTCTGGGTTGACCCTCTCAATGATAGGCATCAGATAGTTTAGAATGTGTTTGGTGTTGTCCATGGTTGGGTCCATGAAGTCCCTGAGATTGTAAGAAAATTACAAAATTTATGAAATAAGAAAATAAAATAAAAAATGGTGGGTGGGATGCTACAACCCTTGTGATATCCTTCGGGTCAAAATGACCCAAATCACTAGTTCTTTGAGGCAGATAGAAGGCGCTAAACCTAATTCTACAGTGTTGTTAAAAGCGCTCCGGCCAGCGGGAAAGAAGCTAGGTGTAAACAGGGCCTTAGCCTGTCTGGCCTTGTGCTCTTAACCCTCGTAATGTACTCAGAAATATCTTATTTGGCCACACGGCCGCGCCATCTGATTGTGTATGAGTTTGTCTGTTTTTTAATTGGCATTGCTGAGTGTATTTATTAATTTATTAATGCAGATATAAACACTGGTGGCATTTTTTTCCAAAAAAGCAACAGAGCATCTTGTCACCATAACAACAGCTACTGCAACATTTTTGCCAGGATAGTTAACAAAATGTCTAGAAAAAGACAACTGACTATCGCTCTGGCATTTGAAGCTGAAGAAGAGGATAATATCTGTTTTCCACCAATGTAGCGCATTGTGCTCAGAAACTAATGATAGTGATGTTCTACAGACACCGGTACTTTATTCATTATCTTTTCAGTTGTTATGTGAAACACCAGGTCTCACTACGCAGCTTGTGATTGGTCAACTGTCAAAAAAGCGGATAACGTAGGGCATTTTTGTCTGAGAAGTTTCAACTGCAAAAGAAGCTCAGAGCTTATTTTAGGAGCTCATTGCACATTTTAAAACCGCTTTGCTCCATAGGATTATAATGTAAAAAAGAAGCAGAGAGCAGTAAAAAAATAAGGTAGAGGATACCTGAGGTGGTGTGTTGACAGCTTCTCCACGAGACATGTTGCTAGGCGCTCTCCCAAGACCAATAAAAAGGTGACTACGATGTCATGGTATCCTTGGTAGTAATGCAGCTGAGGATTCCGTTTAAGAACTCGGAGGATGATGTCAATTAGCTCCTCTTGAAGTCCCTCCCTCTGTTCATCTGGCATACCTGAGCATAGCAACCAAACAGCAGTCAGCACCCTAGGCATTTGATAGACTGACATAATATAAAGGAAACACACAGCCTTCCCAAACACGGTCTAATTCACCTAAAATATTAGCTTTTTAAATATGTTACGATGAGACCTTTGTTGTTTTTGGCAGTCATGCACTTGCATGTTTGTACACTGTAACAGTGGATACTGTATTGTATTTGTAATGTATTTATTTCTGTGCAATGGCAAAGCAGGAAGTGGATTACTGCTGAAAACATAAAAGACATTTGGTTTGGTGGTTTTGTATATTTTTGTATGAACATCCTTTCAATAAACACAAATGTAAAAAAAATAAAAATAAAGAAAAGGCACTGTAAAAGGCATAAAGGCTCAAATCTCACACCTGTCAGGCATGTTCATGTTGGCACTCACATCAGCAACTGCAACAACTGCAGCATAGAGCATGTCTGTCTTTCCAGTCCCAATAAAGTTACAGAGCATTTCGAAAACTATAAATCAACGCATCTTAATGTCAGGTCATTAAAGTTTAGACTCACCAGGGGGGAACCTACGCAGGGAGCGCTGGACGTCCAGAAGAACTTGGTTGTAGTCCTTGTTGTTCTCCCGCTCTACTTTTTCTGTAGATAACGGTATATCTTATACATAAGATACAGTTAAATAATAAAAACTGAAGTTGTACTATATATACTGTGTATTTACCTGGATCTCGTTCAAGTATGTGTGGAGGGACGTTAAGAAGCCTGGGCCATACTTGACAGCGGATCTCATCGGTCAGTAGCCCTCCCTCGCTGATGGCCATCCTCCGGAGAGCTGCTACATCCACCGGACACACACTTAGCGCGTGTGTGATATCCGCAATTTTCCTGTTCCTTCTGGAATTCCAGTCTACCAACACATGCAAGTCACTTCAGGTTTGTGCCTATTGTAACATGTACGTTATCGCGAGGGCATTACAGACTGTCAGAAAGTACCAAACACCGAAATCAATGAAAATAATCTATAATAATCTTCTACAATCTCGTAAAAATAAATAACGGTAATACGTTCACACTGGCGTTACTGTACCGTTCTTTCCATCCAGTGGTGAGGAACCTCTCCTCGAATCTTTCATATTTTCTTCACACGACATTCCTTGATCGTTAGCAAGCTAACGTCGGCTAACCTCTTGTAAGCATTCTTCGTACAGTACAGTACTGTATGAGGTCGGGTTCTGGATAAACCTGCTGTTCCGTTACTGTAGGTGCAGACTGTTTGCTACAGCAACTAGCGCCGTAATTAGCAAGGCTACTGTACAGTACTGTACACACCGTGTGATTGTTGGAAAGGTAAAGTAAGATAGAAATAATATTAGCTAGAAAAACAGCCAGCAAAAGTTCCAAGGTCAATGTATAATGCTGTAGAAAACATCCCCCCGTACAGAAAATGTCACGTTCTAGTAAGACTGCTCGCTAATAATTTTAAGTCCACTTCATCACACGGCTGTTAGCTACATGTTTACAAAGGCTGCAGTCAACTGATTGCATTAGGTAGCACGTATGATGACGTTCAGGCGTCGAGAGATCATCTTCCGGAAATTGCCAGAGTAAGTAGGAGGGGCAGCAACATGGACCCTATGCCTGGACCACAACCATGGCCTGAATGCGGCCCGGGAGCAGGTGTAATGCCGCAGTAGTTACCCCTAATTTAGGCTAAATAAAATGTTGCTCAAACGTACAAATTTATGAAAGTACTGCACATTAATTGTTTTCATGTATTGTTCTATTTCCATGACGACCTGTGACAATGACTATAAAAAACAACATGAACTGAACGGGTGTGTGCGGTGGTCTGAGATGTGCTTGAGCATCCAGACATACTGCGAGCAGCTGCGGTTTTTTTCTTTGGGATGACGAAAGGAAACAAAAAGGTGCAGCTGACTGACGGTGCGGGTGTGCATTTTCAGTCAGTCTGTAACACTGAGCAGCAAGCCACACGGAATTTATTGTGCTTCGGCTACTGTAGCCTATATATTATATTATTTTGTATCGTACTGCTATACTAGTATGGTCAACGTTGTTTAAGTAAAAGTTACTTTCTGTGTCAGGTGAGTTATTCATCGTGTAGCCTAGCTATTTCCTTAATATGAGTAATTAATGTAATTATAGAGTAGCCTAGTTTATAAATAGAGTAAATCATCTACATGCATTTGGACAGCATTCTTTTTTGCATTATTACAGTAACGTGGCCTATATGTTCGATTCCATGCAGCATATATATACGTAGGCTAGTTCTAAAGCTCATGTTATTTATCCTATGCTGATTTTATATGTATTGTTATTGTTTTTCATATTATCATACCAGTATTCATTGTTGGTGTTGATCTAATTTTTATGTTGAGAAGATAAAATAAGTAAATTCATATATGTTGTTTCTTGTATTTGCTCTATAGCCAGAAGATTATTTGTCTTTACTGTCTTTACAAATGCGTAGGCTACAATTATTTACTTCTGGTAAAATGAAACTTACACTCCCATGCACAACCTTGTTGGGTCCAATAGATGGCACACTTCTTCATTTTTTTCTTCTTAACTGAGTAAAATAGGGTACACTCTCTCCTTATTCTGTTATTCTGTTGTTCAAAGAAACTACTTCAAAGGTCATGCTAGTTCTGAAAGTAAAATCGTACTTTTCCATTCATTTTCTATCATTAACATAACAATAATATTCACAAATGTGCTGACATTTCAGCAAAATATGCATGCATGTCTGTTACTGCATATGTTGTCCTTGATGAATAATACCTCTCATGTCAAATTATTTTATTGGGGTTTATAACATGTATCAATGCTATGACCTTTCCCTTTATTGTTCTCCTTGTTTGGCTTTTCCAGTACGGCTAAGCATAGCTCTAAATGCACCATCGCCAATGAGATGGAGACAAACGAAGGTGGACACAAACGTTCCAACAGTGCAGGTCACACAAAAGGTGCTATAGTTATAATATACATACTGTAGCTGCAGTTATACTACTGTATATGCTGGTCTTGTGTCCATGACTGTTATCATCCCCTTACTGATTTTTTCCCCCCAGGAAATGAAAATGGCCAAAATAAAAATGCCACAAGAGGAGGAAGACATGCAGGTAGAGGAGGATGGCATAGGGGAGAGTTGAAAGAGAAAGGAGATAAGGAAACCAAGGTTGTTCCGCGACTGGAGGGATCAGTTGAGAACAGTGGAGGAGGAGGAGGAGGTGGCTGCAGAAGAAGGGCACGAAGTGAGGGGAGATATCTACTCCAGAAAGATAGTTTACACAAGGAGGAAGTGCAGCTGGGGCTCGCGGAGAGAGGAAGGGGCAAGAGCAGAGGAGTGGTACATAGAGGCAGAGCAAGCGAAGGGGCCATACCGAAAGGAGGTGGGGGGAGAGGTGGAGATCGAGGGAGGTGGGGAGGGAGAGGAGGAAGTGGCAGAGAAGACAGAAGTGCTGGTGAAAGAGAACGCATTAGGGGGGGGAAATCCTTTGAACGGATGGAAGAGCCTCATGGGGAGAGAGGTAGAGGTAGAGATAGAGATAGAGGGCGGGGGGATGGCGGAGGAGGAAGACCAAAGAGGGAAACATGGAGAGGAAGGTCTACAGGGCACGGTGAAGCAGAAATGGGATACAAGACGTTAGAAAATCTCTGTGGAAAAGAGCCGTCTGAGGTAGCCATCACCCTTTCTTCAAATCCCCATTTTCACAACCTCTTGAACAGTCAAGAAATAAGAGAGGACCTTGTGAAAATGATTTGCCTGGTCCTGGTGAAGGCCTTCCAGTCACAGACTGATAGAGGCATCCTACAGCACCTAGCTGGGATGGTTAAAAACTCTGGATTCCTTCGTACCTCCTTGCCCCACTTTGTTGTGGCCATGAGTTTACAGTCCAATACTGCCCGTAGGGAGCAGTACCCACTGCATCTTGATAACATCCTGGCTCTTCTGAGTAAGGTAAATCATTATATATATTATATTATTATGTGTACCTTTACATATAGACGTTGAACCTAGGTTGTGATAGCAATCCTGCAAAATCCTCTGAATGGCACAAATCTGGGTCTATAATATAAAGAAAATAAATGCACTGAGTCAGAAAGCACCACTTCCTGCTTTAGTATTTTAGTGAGAATCAGCTGTTGTGTCAGCCAATCTGAGGGTTTGATGGTAAGCTGCTGGTTTCAGTGGGATCTCAGTAGAGCAGTTACAACCTCAACTGCAACTTTATATCTTACCATAAAAAGTTCCTATATTTTATACTTTAAATCATAAATACCACAATAAATAAATACATTAGTTTGTTGACGTTCTTCAACTACTGATTGACTATTGAATAAAGCGGAAACAACAGAATTCTATATTTTTTAAGCATTCATTTATTCTTTCAATGTGATTTCTCTCTGTTCTCCCCGGTTATCAGATACTTAGCATCTTTCCAGCCAGTTCAGTCCAGACAATATCCATGGTACTAGTGCTGCTCCAAGCCTCTATCAACAGACTTAAGGAATCACAAGTGGTTATCCAACCTCAGACAGAAGAGGAGTATGAGAGACTCAAGGGAATGGTTGACCACCTCCAGGAGAAATCCAGGGATGGAACCCTCCTCTTAGACAGGGATAAATATGCCCTACTACAAACCAATGGTTACAATCCAGGTAATGTACCTTGGATAGACATTTGTCAGATTTTGTCTTCCAAATGGGGCTTGACATGCTATTTGGAGGTCAGAAGACAATTTCAGTTTTATCTTTAACATAATGTACATACTGTCTACTGTATTTATTATCTCTCCACAACAAGATGGAGAAGACCTGCAGGTCTACAGGACTCTACCTATCTACCCAACCTATGAGGAGTTCCATGAGGATGTGCCACCGATTCTTAGACCCAACATCATCAATCAGCGATATGGAAGTACTTTGCTCTACCTTGATACACAATTCCGGCTGATGAGAGAGGACTTTGTGCGACCTCTCCGTGACGGGGTTCAGCAATTGCTTTTGAGGAAACAGAACCTGGGAAATGAAAATGAGCTGAGAAAAATGCGCTTTGATGACATCACAGTGTATTTTGGCGCCCAAATTATGATGCCAACATGCACACGGGCAGGCCTAGCTTACATCGTTCAGTTTGATGTAACACCTCTTAAGGTCAGTCTTTAGATACAGAACATTTAGACTGTGCTTAGAGTTTTTGATGATTGACTTCAAACAGATATGATGACACATTTTCAAGGATTTTACTGTTAGTATACAAATCCAATGTTAGCTGTGTTTATACAATAACATTTAATGTTTCCTACAGTTTGTACGCTGGGAGAATTCCAAGCGACTGATTTATGGTTCGCTGCTATGCCTGTCATGTGATGACTTTGAGAGCTTCCTGTTTGCCACTGTGTCAGACCGGGACCCCAAAAAGCTAGAGATGGGTCAGGTCCAGCTCATCTTTGCTGAAGAGAGCAGACACATGCTGGCCACAATACAGGTTGGATTGTATAATAATATATTGTGTAGGCTGTAGTATTTTGGGAATGCCTATTGTCTCTATTGCTAAAGTTATAGAGAAATGTGATACTCATGGATTTTATAGTATTAGTAATTATAGTACGTATTTTTATGCTCAAATCATGTCAAAGTCCATGTAAAATATTGTTCATGCAGAAATCTCATGAAAATGCTGTCACAATATGCATCTTTATCGCTTCATTCATGTTTTGCCACGGAAGGCAATTGGTTCTGCAGTATGACGGTAATGGACAGACCCACACAGTGATCATTGGAATGATCGATTTTGTAGAGGGGGTTTGTACAGGGGGCTTCTTGTTGGTATTGCTTGTTTTATCTATGATATGCAGTAACAAATCATATATACTCCTAAAGCCAGGTCAGTTGTTCATGATGGTGGAGACTTCAGCCTACTTTGAGGCCTACCGTTATGTTCTGGAAGGACTACAAGAGCAGGTTGAGGATGACCTGCCATTTCAGAGGTCTGTGTATGTGTGTGGTTGTTTGTATGTACAGTACAGCATCGTTACAGGTATACTGTAGGCCTATTCAGTACCAGGTGTGATAAAACGCAATAAGATTAGCCAGTAAAACTATACAAAATAAACAATTAAAAGATGTTCGTATTATGGAATATTTGCAATAACAGGATACACAGCCAGTAATCAAACATTGGGATCCATTATTCAAGTCAAGTTACTATGCGTGATTGACACAAGATGTATGCCTAGTACTAGATTTAAACCAGTTGTGTGAATGGTTTGTGACATATACTGTACAGGTACATAGTGGAATGCAACCCAGATGTGCATCCCCCAGCTTATGTGGCTAGAGATGATACTTACAACTTGTCATGCATCGCTGAACCAAAGTACCAGCAGAGCATGACCCCTTTCCAAAGCCTGAATCCAGAGGCCTGGCCTTCAATGGAAGAGCTGGGACTGGATGAGTCTCAGATGAGAGCTCTCCGGCTGGCTCTAACCAAGGAGCTGGCTATCATACAGGGACCTCCTGGCACGGGTAAAGTATAAAAATTGATGGATGGATTTTACCTAAAATATAAAAGTTTTAATTATGAGGCCACTTTATAGTAAATTCATATTTTTTACAAAGTCTCAAACCAAATGAAGAATGTTTAATTTAATCAACTTGTCCTGATTTTGCTCTGCCTGTACAATATGCTCCACTTTACATACTGTATCTGTCTAGTATTTCTCAGTTGAAATACCTTTAGCAGCCAGGTGGTGTCAATAGCTGTCTATCAAATTATTAACAAGGATTTTGACCACCTTGAACTATTGAACAACAAATGTTTGACTTTGCTGTGATTTTCAAACACAAGTCACTACTCTTACATTCTCAGGAAAGACGTACGTCGGCCTCAAGATTGCCAAGGCTTTGTTGACCAAAATGGACCTTAGGACAAATTTGAGAATTGGAGATAATTCTCCAATGCTTGTGGTGTGTTACACTAACCATGCTCTGGATCAGTTCCTTGAGGGTACGCTGCATGCTCCTATCAAAGGGACATGATATCCATAATACACTCTGTTTTTAACAGGAGGTAATGTGAATTAAATTTGGCTGCCTTTCTCTGTTAAAAGGTATCCATACATTTCTACCAGCTGGCATCGTGAGAGTGGGAGGCCGCAGCAACAGTGAGATTCTGAAGCGTTTCAACCTACGGGAAATAACTCACTTGCCAACCTTTAAAAGCAAGCTGCCAAGTCACCTGCATTATGCCTACAAGGAGGTGAGCACTACTGTACAGTATGCGACTGATAAATATTTCACAAAAGATAGTAATACTGTCACAAACCAGTAGTGGTTCTACAGCTATGTTTATAAGTAGCCTATTGGTATTCCATGTGTTACTCTTGTAAAATAAAATAATTCTTCAGACTTCAAAATGGATCTTATGTCGGGAATATTAACAGCTTGATCAAGGGAAGAATCCCTCCTTTGCTTTATCAAGCCAGATAAATACACAGTATGTACTGTATATGTACTCTATATCACCCTATGTGATGCAATAGTATAAATTATACAATTAAAAATTAATTAAATTAATTAATTTTGAAGGCCCCTTATATAGGCATATAAAGGCCTACATAATAGTGACGATAAAGATGTGCGGGGACACAGCTTTGGGGGGTGGTAATTTTCCAAAAACGCAAATGGACTCTGTTATCGCTCAAGCTCCGTGTGTAAGCTTGTCCTCGATCACTTACCTGCTGCTGAATTTGTATATCAAATTGGTCAGGTCCAAGCTCCTTAATCCTCTTTTTTCTTCTTCCAGGCTTGGTTATGAGTTTTTCTAAGTAAAAGCAGTAAGAGTGTGGCGGATGCTATGCTAAGTGTTTGATCTAATAATCGGCACGATCACTAAACTAGGCTGTAGTAGTAGTATTGTTGCCTACTATACCGGTAGTAAAAATCTGAACTGGTGCCTCAAATCAAATTCAATTCAGAGTAACCTATCAGTCTCTGTTGATCTCTGGAGAAGTTAACAAAATGCAAATGATCAATTTGCCAAGTCCTCCTTTAGTTACTTCGTTTGAAGTTTGGTAGCTGCAGCGCTAAATATTGTCAAATATCATTTCTTTTTATTACAACAGACCTATACCGACATGTAAAAAAAAACAAAACATTCTGGTCCTGGTTGTCTGTGCCTCTTTAAGTGTTGGGCACCTGGGCTGCAGCCCTTGTAGCTCATTGAGATAAGATGGCCCAGGACAGTTCCGCCCTCCTTATCCACACTCTCTATGACCTTGGACAGAGATTAACCAACTCTCTGGATGACAGCATTAATTAGTCCAGGGTAAAAAGTTAATGAATACAATATTTTTCTGCCATGTTTATTTGATTTTTTTTGGCCATACCTTATCTAATGGATTGTATGTGATGTCATCACACACTGATTTCTACTCTTGTTTCACAAATCCAACATTTTTATAGATTAATCAACAACTTCATGCAAAGGAGATGGAAATCCGGAATGAAAGCCTGAAGATGATAAGTAGCCTGAAGTGTGTAATCGGTGAAGACACCCTAGAGCCGTTCATTTCCCAAAGACACTGGGATGATCTGCATTTTCTACCAGTGAGTCCTGCTTTTATGTAATGAAAACACAATGTTTCTTATTAATTGCTGTATAACAATAGTTAATCAGTCAACAGAAGTTTCATGAAGTAAAACAGCTACTGAAGTAGTAGGGAAAAATAGCAGTATCCAGAGAAATGACAGATCATCTTTTGAATATGGAATAGACATCACATATACTGTATGGTGAGAATTATAAATGTGGTCTCTCTTAACCAATAAACATGTGAATGTAATGTTTTTTAGAACCAGCCTGGTTTTGTAACATGGAGTGGGAAGAGCTCCTGTTTGATCAAGGAATGGTTGGGTGTGGGTACGACTGTCTTCCAACAGATGGCGACAGAGAATGCTCAACCATATGACGGTTAATCTTAAACTTGTTTTTAAAGATTTTTGTATAGTTAGTAATAGGTTTAAAAAAAAATGCTTTATTTAAAATCTACCTTTAAATCCACTATTCCTCTACAGGGTTGTTTATTCTCCACAAAAAAATCTACAATACATTCCTATACATTCTGACAGTACTCAATGCGTTTTAGATACTTTCCACATTATGTCTAACATGTTGAGTGGAATGGTGATATACAATTCACATTTATACACAACTGGGGTGTCTCATCTTTCTGAGTGGAGACTGTAACCTATAAATACAATTACTTTACATTCTCATGTAATATTTCAGACATGGGGGCAGATGGCGATCTAGAGGAAAAGGAGGACCTGGTGGAAATCATGGAGGAATCTGAGTTAATTCAGGCCGAGCGGTTAATTGAAGACTTCTACAAACATGGTGCTGACATGAAAGATTACACAGATATTACCGTTCAAGAACTAGAAATGACACTGGCTATGAACCTGGAGGAGAAGAGTGAGATTCCGGCTGAGCAGAGTGAAGGGGAATTTCAGGTAAACTAAACATACATGATTGTACACAATGTAAAAAAATTACAACAACTCTCAGGCTATTCGGCTATGCACCATCACAGAGAACACATTTATACTATGTGTATATTGTTCATGTGAACAATGATTGACAGTGAGCATCTTTTCTGAAGAACAGAGTACAATCATCAAGTGCATGTAGACATACTGTATGTAAAAGCCCCGTGTAGGGGGACCTGAGAGTGTGCGCCAATTACAGGGGTATCACACTTCTCAGTCTCCCTGGTAAAGTCTACTCTAAGGTGCTGGAAAAGAGGGTTCGGCCGATAGTCGAACCTCAGATCGAAGAGGAACAAACGGACCAGCTCTTTACTCTTGCAAGGATGCTGGAGGGGGCTTGGGAGTATGCCCATTCGGTCTACATGTATTTTGTGGAACTGGAGAAAGCATATGACCGGGTCCCCAGGGAGATACTGTGGGAGGTGATTAGGGAGTATGGTGTGAGGGGTTCCCTTCTTAGGGCTATCCTATCACGGTACGCCCAAAGCAAGAGCTGTGTCCAGATTCTCGGTAGAAGATCAGACTCGTTCCAGGTGGGTGTTGGTCTCCGCCAGGGCTGCGCCTTGTCACCAATCCTGTTTGTGGTATTCATGAACAGGATATCGAGGCGTAGTCGTGGTGGCGAGGGATTGCGGTTTGGTGGCCTGTGGATCTCATCACTGCTCTTTGCAGATGATGTGGTCCTGATGGCATCATCGGTCAGCGGGCACGTTATTGCAATTGCTTTACCGCACCGCTGTGATGAAACGAGAGCTGATCCGGAAGGCAAAGCTCTTGATCTACTGGGCAATTTTTGTTCCTTCCCTCACCTATGGTCATGAAGGTTGGGTCATGAGCGAAAGAACAAGATTGCGGGTACAAGCGGCCGAAATGGGTTCCCTCAGGAGGGTGGCGGGCGTCTCCCTTAGAGATAGGGTGAGAAGCTTGGCTATCCGAGAGGAACTCAGATTAGAGCCGCTGCTCCTTCACGTTGAAAGGAGCCAGTTGAGGTGGTTTGGGCATCTGTTAAGGA
>JAODUG010086015.1:0-12325 GCA_027564795.1 Aphredoderus sayanus
AGGTTTAGCGCCTTCTATCTGCCACAAGAGCTAGTGATTTGGGTCATTCTGACCCGGAGTACATTACAAGGGATATACTGTATATGGGCTTTTGGTCAAAACGTTTGAGACCTCAGATGGCAGCGTTGAGCCATCACTTGACCAACAGTGACATCACATTTCTGACCGTTCTAAAGTTCCTCAATATCCCCAGACAGGGCAAAGTTCTGCAGTCTGTATTTTTGGACAGGACATCATTCATAATTCAGTCATCAACAGCACCTCTCATTTCCTCTGTGTCACCCACACATCCCGCCCCCATCCTCCTCTATCTGTCTCTCTGTCACTCTCTGAATCATTGTACCTGCTCTCACACCTTTATCAACCATTTCTCGACCTCTCACATTCCCCCCCCTCCTCTTTGCCGTTGCCACACACATCAAAGTGATTTATATAGCATGGAGCGCTGGCTCTGTTGCTAGAGACGCAATTAATTTGTTGGGTGCGGGTTATGCAATTGGTTCTAAATTCTAATGTGTCTGTGCCATGATTAGTTCCTGACACTGAGTGCTTACACATGATCTGTTATCAGCATCTATTTGGTCTTGTATTGCATCTCAGGCTACAGCCAGACAGTAGTAGATGAACGCCGACAATGACCAATAGTCAGGCAGTTAGACGCTTCTCAGACCAGTCTGGTTAGCTCGCCCTTGGTCTCCTGTGTCAATCTACAGTAGTGACATTTGAGAACAGAACAACTGAATATCAAGTTAAGTTTGTATGTAAATTATAAGTCTAGGTTTGTTCCTCTTTGGTGTCTTTTTGGAAAGAAACATTACACATGACCAGGCTGTGTGATCACATGCCTGGCTTACACCCGCCTTTTAGATGCCAGTTCTTTTGTAGCGAATTGGCAGAACCTCTACAGTATATTGTGGAGTTGTTCCTCCTCTTCCAAACGTCTAACCCCTTTTTTGCAGATTGCTGAGTGGGAAGAGCAACAGCTTGATGAGCAGGTCGACTTCAACAACTGCAAAATTGATCCCGCCCCTTTCCAGCTAGTAGAACGCACATCGCTCCATAAGGTCTGAGTATAATCGGTCTCTCTGTCTGCAAGTAGTCTGCTGCTGCTACACTACATGATTGGCTGATTAGATATTTGCATTAACGAGCAGGTGTACCCAATAAAGGGGAAACTGAGACAAATAGAAATCTTACACTCACACAATTTCTGCATGCTCCCCTACACACTGGCAGCCTTCTGATTTGCCAGCTGCACAGGCTAATGTGCTACATTCATAATGCTACCCCCTTGCATCTCCATGCTATGGGCTGTGTGTGAATTCTGTTTAAACATTTAATAGAGGAATCCTGCAACAATCCATCTTGTTCCTACACTCTGGCAAAATCCAATACCAAGCACAATCTTCTTTAGCATATTAAACACAGCTTTCTTGTTGCTGTGTTTGTGTGTGTGTGTGTGTGTGTGTGTTAATTTGTTAGGTGTAGTTTGTGTGCTCCCTTTATGTATACTGTGTTTTGTGTTGTAATGCTGACACTTTTGACCCTTTTCTAGTACAGACCCGGTATCAAACTCATGTGAAAAGGCTTAAATAGGTTTATCCCATGGTTGCTGTCAAACCACAAACTAACTAGACCACCAGTTAAACTATGTTTTTAATTATTAACTAATTAAATACATGCAGTAGATATTTTAAATGCCTATTATTCTAGTGTTCATGTCTCTGCAGCCACTGTGTCCTCGTCTCTGGGAGATTCTCGTAATTGTGTAATAATAATTTAGGCTTGAGTCTAACATTCGGCAACGACATGAAAACGTCAGAGGCGGTGCGTTGAACACTGGATATGTGCAGGTCGGGTGCCTATTCCAACAAGCTTACATGACCAAGACACCACAGTCTGGCTTGTGACGATTCTGGCAGTCATACTGAATTAATACAATATATATATATCCATAACTTGAATAACATTCTTTCTCAAGAAAAAAAAAATATATATATATATATATCTCATATGTCCAGATTATTACATTATGTAAAAGCTCAAATCTCAAGTTAAATATATAGCATTTCACAAATGTGATATGTCAATCTAAAATGACAATGGGTAATTATTCCCTATTCGTTAGAACCAGAGCTTTATCCCCTACTTAACTCATTAAAGCCCCTTTGAAACCGCTGCAGCCAGTGTTATGCCAGACCACGTCATTCTGCCGCACATTAGCAAGTGAATGTTTCAACCAGTTACAGTATAGCTACAAGAGAAAAGCATTAGGCAATGGATATCCAGTGGTTTAAGCATCTCTATTGGTCAGGAATAATGAAATAGAAAAGTTTATGAAAAGTGATTGAACTGACCATATCATGATGTTTGGCCCGGACTTCCAATTCAGTAACAGTAGACGGACATTCCTACTTGATTATGTAGTCCCTCTGTGTCTGTCTATCATCTGAACCCATGTTTCTACACTAACATAAGACTGGCTGCACATACCTGAAATAAGTCCAGCACCTCCCCGAAACTTTAGCCCAATCAGCGCCCAGGCAAATCCTCATAGCCAGTCAGAAACATAGCTCACATTATCTTTGAATATCATGTCTTAAATGAATTGTTTGACTGAATACATTAGTTTACTTAGATATTTGATGTGAAATGGCTTTAGTCTGCTTGGCACAATGGAATACACTTCATAAATCCCCAATGCCAGTCACCAAACTTCCAGGCATCCTCATTAAACTGTGAAAGGATTTTGAAAACAGAGTTGGCAATCTTCCTGAAACCTTTCTAATCTGCCCTAGAAGTTTTTAGCTCATTAGAGATGCTTTGCTTTTAGCTGCATGAAGAAAATGCTAGTGGTTGGAAAATTAAGTTAAAATTGCATACACTTTTTAATAATTACATTAAGGAAAGAATACATTAATTTGCACATTTTTATCTACCTGTATTGGGATAATGTCACTGCTATAGTCATTTCAAATTATAAATTTGGAAACCCTTGGAAACGGTGCATTAACCAACAGGATGTTTTTCAGATGCTATTGGCGTGGTTGAATTAATAAATGCTGTTGCTGTCATTGAAAAATTTTAATCTGTGAAACACTCTTGAATCACACTTTATCTTTACCATGTACTATATACATGTGTGCGTGCGTGCGTGTGTGTGTCTCTGTTCAGTGACTGTCTCTAAGCATCTCTTCTGCTCTCCAGACCCACACCATCTTCTCCTTGCTAGGACTGGACCACGCCTATGTCACCAGTACTGGGCGTCTCATTGGTGTGGTGTCCCTGAAGGAGGTAAGGGGGTCTACCAGTATGCTTATGTACATTTAGTGTCCAAATCCACTATCGCTAGTTTAACAGCAGAAATAAAGGTCACAGTGCCAACTACATGGTTCAAAAGGGTTGTATTTACTCTCTTAATTAAACATGGATGTGTTTTGGGCTTAATAACCCAATCAAATGTAATCTCCCATTCCCCAGCCAGGCATGCTTGCACCTTGGTTAATTGCAATTACAATGGTGGATTTGCAAAGTTGAGACGGAGCGCTTTTCGGCAAAGGAAACGGCTAATCTGCTCGTTTGCAAAGTGAAAGCGTGTATGTTGATACACCCTAATCTTGCATATTGTAATATTTTTATTTGTAATCCTTTTCATGTCTGTGCACTCCACTGCATGTTCAGTACACTCGTTACACACACAGGAATGCATGTATAGGAAGTGTGTGTGCACCCACCATAGGCACCACTATCTTGATAATATGCCTTTTAAAATAATAGTGAAACATGGAGCTATTGACTTTAGACCAGATTTTTGTTGGTCAATCATGCGGTCACTTTCCGCTGCCTCAAGACAGCAATGTGCCAACGATACTCCGGACCACGCTTAATGTTTAGCCCAACCCACCCACGGGCACTGTGCTTTGTTAAACAACGTGGGTGCTGGGCGGGAAAAAGACCACTGCATTGGTGAAACTAGCAAAGACACTCCTCTTTGTGCTGGGTGTAAAAGGGCATCACGTGTTTGGGCATAGGGCTGTCATCTTTCATAATCCTTCATATTTTGCTGGATGTGGAGATCAATTTGAATTGTAGCCCTCAATCAATACTAATTTTGTACAATATTTGTGCAGGCCATTATGGGGTATAATAAGTGCAGGCATATGATTGGTTGTAATTCATTTCACAGCTTAGAATATTGCATTAGTTGTCTTTAAATCAGTGGTTAATAGCAGTGAAGCAGACGATTGTTTATTTGAAAAAGATGTCTTGCTGTATTTTGAGGATGTGAACTACTCTTGCTAGGTAGTGCCAGATTTTCTCAATACAGCTCCCTCAGTATTGATGTCTTCTTTGTCTGCCTCTTATTTGGTGTGTCAGGCAAAGACACAGTCAGTTAGACAAGGAACTTCTTAATTTACCCATCTGTCCTGACCCCCTGCCAGTTCTTTCTCTAGCTATTCTCTCTGTTTCCATTCATTTTGCCCATTATTTCGCCATCCATTTTCTTTTTGTATGCTCTCTATCTATCTGTAATGTATCTATTCTTTTTCTCTACCCATACACTGTATTATTCCTTCTCTCTCCTCATCCTTCACTATATTGCTGGTCTCGCAAACAACAAAAAGCCCTCAGCCTTTGTAAATTGGCCGGGAAGCGGGGAAGGGATTGTTGCTAAGTGCAGCGTTGCTCGTCTGTCCCTGGCATTTAGGCTTTTTGTTTGGACCACAAGCAGACAAACCCACATAAAAACATGTCTGCCTGGCTCTTTCAAAATGCCTGTACGCCTGCTTGTGTTTGCCTGTCGCAAACAGCACCATACTGTGGTCTTAGAGGGTTGTGTGTGTGAGCGCGTGTGCTTGTTTGTAATTTGAGGGTGAGTGGATGTGCTTGTCGGTGTCATTTCACACAGTAGAGAAAGGGAGCCACTGGTGTCTAGAAGCAGAAAGAGAGTTGTTAAAGTCGGTCAGCCAGTAAAGGACATGTCATCTGGCAGTTGATCAGTCATTCTAATATGCTCAATCAACGTCAAGTTGCCTAACCCCCCTCCTCCTCAAAAAAGGGGCCGGTTGCACGAAGCACCTTAAGTTATAAATTGTCCTTAACCCTCATGATGTCCTCCGGGTCAAAATTACCCAAATCAGCTCTTTGTGGCAGATAGACGGCACTAATCCTAATTCTACAGCTTACACAGACATATGATGTGCACTGCTGCCACAACAAGGTGTGTGTTTGAAACCCGAGGACAACAGGAGGGTTAAAAGGCACAACAACAAAAAAATACATAAAGAAATAATGAATACAGAAATAAATATACCCAGCAATGACTATTAAAAAAACACACATAATCATACACAATAATAGATAGTGCCCTTTGGTGGCATAATTCGATAAAATTAAGGACATCACAAAGGTTAAAGTCTGAGTTAAGGTTTCCTTATAATAAAACATGTTGCACAAAACACCATTACGTATTATTCTTAAGGTTTCCTTAAAATGGCCACTTACTATTTAACCCTCCTGCTGTCCTATGGGTCGAAATGACACAATTTCTACATGCTCACCTACACACTGGCAGCCTTCGCCAGTAGCGGGCGCCAACCACAACATGGACATATGACATTTCCGCGGTTGGCTCCCTCTGCTGGTGGTCTGCTGAAATCCTTAGGACAGAGGGAAGGTTAAGGTAATCTTCTTACCTTGGGTTTATAGCATAAGGAGTCCCTTAAACCGTTGCACAGAAGACCTTGGCAATCAAAGTAAGGATAAAAGTCTAAGGTACCGCTTACTCTACTTCAACCACAACTTGGCTGAGTTTATTGCGATAAATGGAGCAGGCTTTCATGATGAACGCATTCTGAGGAGAGTGTTCCATGACTGGGAGAACCCAGTGGACTCGCTTAATGATGAGCCAATAATATCGCATTATAGATTTGACCAACAGTCGATTCTCGACTTGTGTGAACGACTAGCGTTGGACCACTCCATGTTTCGCTGTACTCTTCCAGCAGTAGTATCAGTACAATTAATGATTGCGCTGAGGTTTTATTCTACGGGATCTTTCCAGTCAGTAATAGGTGAGTAATATGGTTACGTTTTAACAATGCTACAGTACTGTACCGTTACATTCTAGAGCGTGTACCTACTGTAATATTATTTAATCAGTAAGAACAATAAAGGATAAATAACTTGTTTATTAAGAACAACAAATTTTACAGCCTGCCTAATAAGCCAACGAACTTGTGATATAAGACGAGTGAAGCTATTCAGTATTGGATTGCAATTTATTGCAGTGCAAGCACAAACTCCATGGAAACGGTAGAATTTTCTGATGTAAAAACGTTTTTATTTTATGCAGTAAATGCCTTAACGTTCTTCCTTCTGTGCAACACCCTTAAGTAAATTACTCAGCAAAGGAAGAATGAAGCCTTAAGTGTCATACTTTAGAAGATAAGTTAAGATGCTTTGTGCAACCGGCCCCAGATGTCATCTACAGCGTTGGAGGTTCTGGAACCTTCCATACCATACCAATAAATAGAGCCTTTCAAACAGATCATGACCCACATTAACACCGTTTCCTCCATCCAGCTACGCAAGGCTATCGAGGGCTCTGTGACGGTGAAGGGCGTGAAGGTGCGCCCCCCTCTGGCCAGTTTCCGAGACAGTGGCACCAGCAGCAGTGACAACGAGGCCACCGAGCTGCACAAGCTGTGGGACCGCCACAAGAATGTGTCCCTGCCCCGTGAACACACCCCGTCTGACTCCGACGACAAGTCCCACTGAACCAGGGAAAGCGGAAGGGGAGGAGGCGGAGGCAAAGGGGCCTTCACCTTCAAAAAGCCACAAGCACGCAAAAATCCTCAGGGCTCAGAGCGATATTTAATACTGGAAATACAGATTTCCACTTCTACTTTTACAGCCTTCCCTCAGCTTTTCTTTTCCCAACTTCTCCACTCCTCCTCTTCCTTGATTTCTCTCTGTCTCTCTCTCCCTCTCTCTCTGCTCTCCCTGCCATTGTGTAATGGACCACCCACACATGGGTCTTGCACTGACTAAGCCAGACACTCCTTTGGAGTTAGACTCAGTGCAGACTGTGCACTGCTGTCCACTTGACTTTAGAACCCACAGAAATGGGGAACATGATTTCAGGCAGGGAGAAAGAAAAGGCCTGAGTCAAGACATCACTAAAGGTGGTCCAAACAAACACAGACTGAGAATGGGCTCTAATCTGCAAAAAGGGATTTCATTGTTTTTATCACACTTCATTTGTCTTCCTATTTTTTTTTTTTTTTTATGTTTCCCTTTTTAAAAGAGCCTTCCATTTGCACAGAAAAATTCTGCAGTTGCAAGTAAGAGGATGGATGTATGGATGCATGTACAGTATGTATGTATGCTACCTAAATACAGTACGAGTGTATGCCTTGAGAGATTGAATAATGCATGTATTTTGACAAGGAAGGTAGCTAAGTCTTGACATTCCAGTATATTATTTTATTACCATCTTAAAAGGTGGTCTGGTTTTAACTGGAATTTGTCACAGAGCCAATTGTATTGCAAACTCACAGACGTTCAAAAGTACTGGACTCGTGGGAATGTTGCCTTAGTTTCCTGTAGTTTTTGTGTGTGTTTTGATTCTCTAGCAGTATTTTTTAATGCTTCATCTTTATTTTCATATCCTCACATTCTGGATAGTTGAGCTGACGAGAAGAGTCTATGCAAGCACACAACAGACAAGCCTGTCAATTTGGCCAAAAGCTTCTGTAAAATCTACACTATTGTCATAGCTGATGCCTTACATGCAGACACACACCCAAACTGCACATCACACATTAACTTAAGGGGGGGTAATTATTTTCTAACTATAGCACTTAACGACATTATAGAGAATGTAGGTTGGATGGCAAGAAGATGACGGCAGGAGAGAGAATATGCAACAGAGCAAATGGATGTCTGAAAGAATTAAGCCATAATTACCTAACCAGTGGCTGTGGGCATTTTCATCAATCTGCCTTTGATAGCAATGTTAGGTAACCTACATTACTGTCTCAGGCACACCAGCCCCTTAGCCATGACTAAGGCTTAAACATAGAGTAGATCATCTGACTTCCTTTCACCCTGGCTATGTGTAGCATTTGTAATAATATAGGTTTGGCACGATGGCCACAATGGCAAAATTATGACAAACTTGAAATTGCAATACTTTCCAAAAGGGTGCACTTAGACATTTTTCTCTTAACCATCTATTTACAGTAGAAAAAATTTTTTTTTTTTTTTTTACATATTATTCCAACTTTTTACAATCTGGGATGGTTAAGAGACCAAACCACAGAATTTAAACTATGAATGATTGAATGGTAGAACAGCTAGTAGTCCGCTATGACAGATATGGTGAGAATACAGTGTATTGAATAAGTAATGATATGTACCTTGATTCTTCCGGCTTAGCAGTGTGCTCATTGCTTATTGACCTTTTCAGCCCTCTGTTCTTACTACCGTATTTTTTGGACTATAAGTCTCACCAGAGTATTAGTCAAACTTGAAAAAGATTCATACATTTTTTTTCTCACATTTCAGCCCATATTGCATATTGGATATACATCTAAATGTATATTCGTCTATGTTGCATATATTCATTTTTGGTGGTACACTAGTGTTTTCCTTGACCATAGTTGGTGTGCAGTAGATAAAACACACAAACACTAAGTGCTTGGGAATACACGGGAACAGTCAGGCAACTAAAACAAGCTTGACTTCATTATAGTCCAGAAAATACCGTATATTCATATTTGCTACTATTGACTCTTTTGAAAGATGCACTCCATTTTACATTTATAAACTTATTTTAAACAAGGATGTCTATTACTGCTCAGAGATGCCTTAAACACGAACACATCACAAATACAAAGGTCGTTATCATTTCAGCTGGTAAAATATATTGCATGGAGTTTGGTCTGTTTTCATTCTAATGGCCATGGACATGAGAACATATTCGAACATATTTCATTCTTACATACAGGATAAAGTATATAATATCATAGTCCTGTAAACATGCATACAGTACTAAAGCATGGCTTTGCATGAAAGAGTGCATGTGACTTTGAAGGCAGCACATTTTTTATATGATAAGTTTATTACCAAAATAATTGTTTAGACAAAAGGATTAGAGGAAGCCATGGATTGTTCTGTCTGGACTGTCAATTTGTCTGTTATCTTAGCCTCAGATGGAGCTTACACTTCAATAGGTCTCCTTAATTACCTTTGTTTAATATTAAAACAGAGTGGCATCTCTGGTTTGTGATAAAGTGAATACTTACCTTAGTGTGTAAGGTCTGATATCATTAACAAATTTGATACGTATGTTAAAACGGTATTTTTATGTCATGCACAGTATACATGCGTAATACAGTATGTGAGCTTGCTTCTGTTCACCATAAGAAGAGCAACTGCTTACACAGAACATAAAATCAAAGCCACTCCATTGGATTATATGGAAGAACTAAGGTGCCATGCATGTACATTTAATTTAGATTCTGTTTTTTAAAAACATAATTATATCGTTATCACAAGAAAACTATACATTGCTTTCCCATGATGAATAAGTCAGTGAGATGTCGACACTGACATGTCGGTGTTACCTACTTGTTTCCTCTGGCTGCAGATTCATAAAAATTCCACAAACATATTGCACAAAGTTTGAAAGTGTTATCTAATTACTACATTTACAAAAAAAATAGGCTGATATTAACAAGTATTACATCACAGCCATCTGTCAGAATGAATAAAATAAGTTGAAAAGATCAAGCTTGCCAAAGTAGGATTCAATCACGCACTATCAAAGTACCATTACCACAAACTACATAACCTATCAACTAAGCTACAGGACATTATAAGACACAGGTTAAAATGGGTTATTCCACTACTACTCAATTACAATATCATTCCTGCTGACTTATAATTTAAAGGTGGGGTCAGCAATTGTAAGACGATACGCTTTTTGTGAAATTCAGCAAATCTCTCCTCAAGGTCTGCTAACTGTCCATTCTGTGTGAACACAGAATCAGTATCTCAGCCTTGGGAATATGACTCCAATTTGAGGGGCGGAGCTTCTGAGGGAGCACCCTATGGCATTGAATGTGTTTTTGTTTTGATAGGAGTTCCGTTATCAATCTTTCTCCAGAATCCCTGACTACACATTGAACTCTCTACTTGACTGTTTAAAGTGTACTGTAACTTCACCTCCAGCTCTGAGCTCCACCCACTGCACATTTTTGAAAAATGCTGAAAAGTATTCAAGGAGCTGAGTGAGGGGAAGGGGAAGCCCTGTTAAAGTTAACACTTTAATTTCATTACGCATAACTGTTCCAAATGTACACTTGTGAAACAGCAAGGGCCCTGGGTGATTTTGAGTAATTCTCAACCCATAAAATGCAGATTTCTATTTTATTTTTTATATACAGTGTAAATGGAAATTATGCTAATATTAACACCAGAATTGATGTGTATTTGGTTTACAGCTCAAAAACACATTTTAGGGTGCAGTTACTTTAAACTGACTTACGGTATATTATTTTTGAGAGCTTTAATGAATGATTGGAATGAATTCGATCTGGGGCTTTTTCAGTACTATTCTTATTTTTGTGGGAGAGGGGTTAATAGACGCCTAATGAGACTGCTGTCAAAATTGTTTTCTTGTGATAACGAATGGTATTTATGTCGTTACCATGAGAAAACATTGCATAGTTTTCCAGAGATACCTAATTATGTTGTTATGAGAAAATGCACTGTACATTAAATGTAAATTACATTTAAATTAATGGCACCTTAGGATCCATAGGCTTAAGCTCATGCATGCACACTACATTGTTGCATGGTTTCAAATATATCTTAACACTGCTTTGCCCCCTGTGGCCAATCAGACACTGCCCTTTTGCTATAATAGAATATCCTAGTCTTAACAGATCCTATTTTTTGTTTTACATTGTTATTGTTGTTTTTATGCTTGTATCATTGTTTGTTTTATTAGGTATAAATATTTTCAATGTGTAATAATTTAACTTTTTTTTATTGTCTTGTATTTTTATTCACTATGGTGGCATGTCCAAGACATTTGTATGTTTCTATGATTTTTGCACAGTGCAAATAATGCTAGCAGAGTGCCACAACCATGTGCCCTATGAAGCTCTGTGTTGAAAGGACCAGTATGTGGTCGGCTGTATATGACATTTTCATTCCACAAGTGCCTGCTGCAATTCTGGATTTAGTCCCCTTCGACGTACGCAACTACACATAAAGAAACACATACTGTACACACAGACCATGGATAATGTGTTAGCATAGTGTCCAATTATGCTGTTGTCACCATGGCAACCTGTTTTTACCCCACATACTGTATACACACAGTCACACTACCAAGCTGCTAGCGTAAGGGACAGACTGAAATCCACAGATTTCATGTTTGTTTTGCATTATCTTTCACTACTCTCCCTTTAGTCCAACTTTATCCATTCCTCACTCACAATCCTAGCTGCATTTCAGTTTTCTTCTTGCTAACATACTGATATAGAGGAAGGTGCACATTTATTGTGTTAATCAAATTAAAACTTGTGAATTTTGTAATGTTTTGATTTTATTAGTGATCTGTAGGTAATCAGTTTGTGCAATAATGATTGTTTATCTAATTTTAACCCGGTTTGAATGGATGACTTGACAAGTATGCAAGATAACCTTATTTTTGTAAAGAAATCTGAAATGTGTAAAAATATGTACTGTATGTATACTATATAAAGAGGAACAATGTGTCTGTGCGCGATGAAGATTGAAAAGGTCAGTGCGTTTCACGTCGACATAAGGGGTAAGATTCCAAAAAGCTTAGCTGAAAGTGGTTTTATTTAATGTACAATACACTGTCACTGACGAATGACACTGGTTGGTCACATGAATCAACAAAATGTTTAGCCTGTAGTGTTTGTGTAATCATAGACCAAACATGAGAGAAGCCCTGTTTTGACTCTGCCCTGTTTGCTCCTATGCTCTTTGGGGATTGTGCTGCTTGTATTTTGTAGTTGGCACTTTTACACAAGTAGCCCTTATACACTGATGCCAAGGCTGGTCTGTTGTGTTTCTTCATCCTAGCCTTTCAGGTTGTGAGGCTTGATATGTCTGTATAAGCTGTTGTCCACTCCTTAGAAGTCTTAACCCTCGTGATATCCTCAAAAATCTTACATCTGGCCACCTGGAGGCGCCATCTGATCGTGTATGATTTGTGTGTTTTTCAGTTGTCATTGCTGAGTGTATTTCTTTCTTTATGAATTATTTCTTTATGTATTTG
>JAODUG010086026.1:0-12324 GCA_027564795.1 Aphredoderus sayanus
GGATGGGACGCTGTTGACCTCAACTGAGGCGGTAATATCGCGGTGGAAAGAACACTTTGAGGAACTCCTGAACCCGACTAACACGCCCTCTATGGAGGCAGAGTTGGAGGCTGATGGGGGATCATCGTCAGTTTCCCTGGCTGAAGTCACTGAGGTAGTCAAACAACTACAGTGGCAAACCCCAAATGATGAGATCCGTCCGGAAATGCTGAAAGCTCTGGGTGTGGAGGGGATGTCGTGGGTGACGTGCTTCTTTATGGGACAGTGCCAAAAGAATGGCAGACCACCTATTTAAAACGTTGGAGCAGAGAGTATGTGCCAATTACAGGGGTATCACACCTCTCAGCCTCCCTGGTAAAATGTACTCCAAGGTGCTGGAAAGAAGGGTTCGGCCAATTGTCGAACGTCAGATTGAAGAGGAACAATGCGGTTTTCGTCCTGGTCGTGGAACAAAAAACCAGGTCTTTACTCTCGCAAGGATCCTGGAGGGCGCTTGGGAGTATACCCATTTGTGTATACAAATGGGTATACTCCCAACACACTACAAACTAAATGTGTTTTGTGGATCTGGAGAAAGCATATGACCGGGTCCCCAGGGAGATACTGTGGGAGGTGCTGAGGGAGTGTGGTGTGAGGGGTTTCCTTCTTAGGGCTATCAAATCACTGTACGCCCAAAGCGAGAGCTGTTTTTGGATTCTCTGTACTAGATCAGACTCATTTCAGGTTGGTGTTGGCCTCTGCCAGGGCTGCGCTTTGTCCTCAATCCTGTTTGTGGTATTCATGGACAGGATATCGAGGCGAAGTTGTGGTGGGGAGGGATTGCAGTTTGGTGGCCTGCAGATCTCATCGCTGCTCTTTGCAGATGATGTGATCCTGATGGCATCATCGGTTCATGACCTGCAGCTCTCACTGGATCGGTTCACATCCGAGTGTGAAGGGGCTGGGATGAGGATTAGCACCTATAAATCTGAGGCAATGGTTCTCAGCAGGAAACTGATGGAGTGTCTACTCCAGGTAGGGAATGAGACCTTACCTTAAGTAAAGCAGTTAAAGTACCTCGGGGTCTTGTTCATGAGTGAGGGTACATTAAAGCGGGTGATTGGCTGGAGAATCGGAGCAGCGAGAGCTAAGCCGGAAGGCAAAGCTCTCGATCTACCAGGCAATTTTCGTTCTTACCCTCACCTATGGTCATGAAGGCTGGGTCATGAGCGAAAGAAAAAGATCGTGGGTACAAGCAGCCGAAATGGGTTTCCTCAGGAGGGTTGCTGGCATCTTCGTTAGAGATATGGTGAGAAGCTTGGCAATCCGAGAGGATCTCGGAGTAGAGCCGCTGCTCCTTCACTTTGAAAGGAGCCGGTTGAGGTGGTTTGGGCATCTGTTAAGGATGCCCCCTGGGCGCCTCCCTAGAGAGGTTTTCCAGGCACGTCCAACTTGGAGGAGGACTCAGGGAAGACCCAGGACAAGGTGGAGAGATTATATCTCCACACTGGCCTGGGAACGCCTCGGGATCCCCTAGTCAGAGCTGGCTAATGTGGCTCGGCAAAGGGAAGTTTGGGGTTCCCTGCTAGAGCTGCTGCCCATGCGACCCGACCTTGGATAAGCGGTTGAGGATGGACGGATGGACAATGTGTTTTTCTGGATTTTTGTTTTAGATTCCAAGCCCTCTATCGTGCCAAACCGCCAGCTCTAGAAGGTGTGTGGGTGTGCTTGTGTGTGTGTGTGTGTTTGCGCTAGCGACAACCAGGAACGTGCAGTGTTATGTTTATGTAAATAGTTAATCGACGCCAAATCAAATGCGTATGCATACTTAACCGTCTGTATTTGGGCAGATCGACCGATCATTGGTTACCAGACGATTGATTGATTGGTACATCTCTAGTACAAGACAGTACTAGAGATGCTCGTACTACAAAGTACCGTATGAGGTCAAATCAAATCTGTACTGAATTTTGGAACCTCCCGAACCTTGGGAGCTAGACTACGACACCAGAAGGAATAAATCATCCCTGAGAGCGGGCCCCAATTTTACCTTTTATCAGTTGGCCTACTTAGTACTTACTCACTTAGTCAATTAGTCTTTCATGGAAGGTTCAACTTATCCGGTGCTGGCTAGCTTGTCTATAGAAAAAGTAATCTATTTATAGATTGCTAATGTTTTTTTGCTGTGTCCTAGTCCAGTAGGCTAAAGGACTTTTAACTACCCTATAGTCATAAATAATGTACGAGGCATATACAGTATATAGCTTTTTGTTTTAGCATTTACAAACTGTACCAAAAAGCATTTAACCGTCCTGTTGTCCTCGGGTTTCAAACTAAAGTGTAATGCCAGAAGATGGAGCCACGAGATTGTGTAGTTCTCTTTAGTGTCAGTGCTGTCTGTATGTATGTAATTTATTTATTAAAATTTTTTTGTGTCTTTTAACTTTCCTGGTGTCCTCGGGTTTCAAACACACTACCTTGTTGTGCCAGCAGTATGTCTGTGTAAACGTTTGAACTAGGATTGGCTCTTTCTATCTGCCACAAAGGGGTAGTGCGTTAGGTTGGTTTGACCCGGAGGTTTATACGTTGAACACAGCACGTTCAGATTTATCCACTTTGGAGAGTGAGTTTGAAAAGCTCCGGATTTTTTGTGCTGGATATCACCGGATTAATGTGGATAAAAACCCAATACGGCGATATAGTGATGCGGTTTAACCCTCGTAATGTCCTCTGGGTCAAAATGACTCAAATCACCAGCTCTTTGTGGCAGATGGAAGGCGTTAAACCTAATTCTACAGCTTACACACACACGATGTGCACTGCTGGCACAACAAGGTGTGACTTTGTAACCCGAGGACAACAGGAGGGTTAAAAGGCACAAAAAAAAAACATAAATACATACAGAAATAATAAATAAATAAATAAATACACTCAGCAACGCCAATTGAAAAACACAAATCATACACAATCAGATGGCGCCGCCGTGTGGCCAAATACGAGGTTTCTGAAACAAATCCGTTCTAATATGGACAGGGCTTCAACGTCAAGGCATATAGCTTTTTGTTTTTGCGCGCTGCGGCGTTCAAGGAGTTTTTTTTATTTTTTTTTTATTTTTTTTATATACTTTACTTTTGTTAATCTATGGAGAGAGTAAAATAGAGAGAAAAGGCACAGTTGTGTACAGGTACTGAATCAGAGGTGTTGGCACCGATATCGATTTTAAATCGATGCCCAACCCTAGTTATAGGAATGGCCTGCTTTTACATTTATGCATAAACTCTAGCTGCAATTAGCATTTTAGATACATTTCAGCTCTCCTATTCCATGATACTACATTCAAAAGTTGTCTGTTGCCTTCCTGTCTTAATGCTGTGTGTAGTGAGCATGAAGAGAAGGAGAGGAAGAAAGATAAGCAAAAGATCAAGAAAAGGAAAGAGAAGGATCTTCCCTCAGCCATCTTGCAGACCAGTGGTGTTGGCCAGTTCACCAAGAAACGCTCCAAGCTGGTTTTGCCTGCGCCGCAGGTAATATGCTGGTCCCATTGGTCTAGACAGGTTGCCACATTTATTTTCCTGCGCTACAAATTATATGCTGGTTAGTCTGATTGAAACTGTACCACAGCTGTCAAGCTAGTTTAACTAGAGTATCTGGCTTTAAGTAAGCTTACTGGTTAATATAAAATGATCTAATATTATTAACCAAAGGTATGTGGCCTGTATGCATTATTCATTGCTGTATTGTATACATGTCACATTCTATAAAGTTATTTAATGGCATGTATTTCCTTGTGTCATCTAGATCAGTGATGCAGAGCTAGAGGAAGTGGTAAAACTGGGTGTGGCTAGTGAGGTCGCTCGTCAAGCAGCAGAGGAGAGTGATGGTACCAACTCTGCATCTTCCGCCCTCCTGTCAGAATACAGTGTTACCAATACCATGGCAACAGGGCTGCGCACCCCTCGAACTCCTGCAGCTCAGGACAAAATCATGCAGGTTGTAACAGGCTTATGGGGTTTTTGCTTTATGTTGGAATATATAATACACTACTAATTTTCTCCCTGATTGGTTATAGGAGGCACAGAACCTCATGGCTCTTACCAACATTGACACTCCTCTAAAAGGAGGACTGAACACTCCTCTCCACCAGAGTGACTTCAGCGGAGTCACTCCTCAACGACAGCAAATACAGACGCCTAACACTGTCCTCAGTACACCTTTCAGGTAAAAAACAAATAGAAAAGGACCATTTCAAACAAACCGTTTTGAACGAATGGTTGTCCGATCTCTTCGCAACAAAGCGATTTGCCTACAGCATTTTCTCCTCAGGCAGAGCCAATGCCGGAGGCAAGGACAGGATCACGTTACAGAATAACTAGGAAAAAGGTAGATTTAACAATTAACTAAATTCGGTCTATTTAACAGTTGAAACATTGGCAATGTTGTCTGTTGATGCTCATGGCTGAAACGTTAGTCGCGGTATTCCGAACCATCAGTGGCATAGGGACAGCGACTTGCAGAGCCACTTGGAGCCGTAGCCAAAGCGGATACTAACGTGACTTCACACATGCTCACAATTCGTTGTTGAACACAAGTAGCTAATAGAATGAATGTAAATAATTGTTATAGCAGCAATAATTCACAACCTTTTTTGTTTTGAATATGAGTCCAAATTTAGAGACAATGTCTCTAAAAAAACATTGTTGCTAGGGTAAACTAAGGAAATACAGTAAGATATAATTAACAAACATTTGCTTTTCAGCAGACATGATACAGATGTCTCCCAATTGCAGTCATACTGAAATATTATAAAGTGGGATTTTGTAATGCATGTGAATACTGGATCCGTATTTGGCACTCTGTAAATGTGAATTACACTCACCGTATTCCAAAGATAATTATTTTTATTTATTTCTATACATTTTTTAAATGTGGCTGGAGGAGAGGGAGAACCAGCTCGGACACAACTGATGAGTGTGCATGTTGAAAGCACAAGGGCTAATGCAATAGGCCTACCCGTAGTTGTGGTAGGATGGGGATCCTATACCGTGTATATCCATTGTAGGAAACTTGTCAAACCAAATCTTGTGTCAGTTCAACCAACTGACAAGCTTAGTAGCACCAGTGCTACAAGTGTGAAAAAGTTGGTCTGAAGCCCT
This sequence comes from Aphredoderus sayanus, assembly GCA_027564795.1. Classification (NCBI taxonomy): domain Eukaryota; kingdom Metazoa; phylum Chordata; class Actinopteri; order Percopsiformes; family Aphredoderidae; genus Aphredoderus; species Aphredoderus sayanus. The sequence goes on from JAODUG010086026.1 coordinate 5,133, forward strand.
GCCCCAGTGGCCTCCCCACTTGCAATCCACTTGCCATTGCATGTTGAGGATGTATTTTTCTTCCAATCAAACTATAAAAGAAATTACAGGTGAAACCATTGGTAAAAACCAGTCCCCTTTTTGTTATCTGCTCGCTATATACAGTGCTGTAGCATTGTATATTATGTGGGGCAGAGGATTTAAATATTTGGTCAAATATATTGCCAAATGTTTTGTTATGCCTGCCTTTACATGCACATGAAGGTAAATGACATCCCATTCTTAATCTGTAGGGTTTAATATGGAGTTGGCCCACCCTTTGCAGCTATAACAGCTTGAGCTGTTCTGGGAAGGCTGTCCACAAGGCTTAGGAGTATATTCATCGGAATTTTTGACCATTCTTCTTCTAGAAGCACATTTGTGAGGTCAGGCACAGATGTTGGATGAGAAGGCCTGGCTCGCATCTCTGATCTATTTCAGCCCAAAGATGTTCTATGCACTGTACTTCAGCTAATCCAAAGGCCACATGACGTTTGGAGGTCTGTAGCGATTGACTGCAGATAGTTGCCGACTTCTGCGCCTCAGCATGTGCTGATCCCGCTCTTTGATTTTATGTGGCTTATCATGGCTAAGTTTTTGTTCTTACCAATTGCTTACAATTACACCACTAACAGTTGACCGTGGAATATTTTAGTAGTTCAGCCATTTCACGAATATTGCACAATCTTTTACAGTACCACGCTTGAATTCAGTGAACTCCTGAGAGTGTTTGTAGAAGCAGTCTGCATGCCAAGGTGCTTCATTTTGTATTTTAGACACCTGTGGCTATGGAAGTGATGGGAACACCTAAATTCAATGATTTGGAGGGGTGTCGCAATGCTTCTGGCAATATAGTGTACTGTGTATGGAACTTCAGCAGCAAGCCCTAGTACAAGGCCCTACTGGTACTTAAGGTCCCAGTGTAACATTGCCCACAATGTTGGTCCGCACTGGAACATTGTCAGATGCATCCAATACCTGAACTCTATTGAAAGAATGGCTATTTGAGGAATTTGCCAGTGCCGTGATAGACCACTATTGATAATAGCGTGATATAACATTTTAAAATATTGATATGTAAATGCTGAAAATACACATAATCTAAATCGGTGGTTAACAATTATAAAACAAAGTACACGAAACAGAGGATAGTTGTCCTAACCCCACGGCTGTTTTAAATAGATATATCAAAGATTCTTTGTAATTTTTTTAGATGAAAATGTAAAACAATCTACCAAATTGATCATGGCAATGTTTAAAAATAGTTATGGACATCCTGTTAATGACATAATTCTCCATTTGTTGTGGAGATATTTATAGAATATATAGGCTAAACTGCTAGCCTACCCAGTTTAGGACCAGGCCAGGTACTGCCTTGTATTACCACAAGGGGAGAAGTCCGTAACTGTAGCATCCAGTCTACCCTCGGTCCAACAGACGACAAAGATGCTGCCGTGAGGGCGTATGCTCACTTGTTGTCACTCACGTACGGTCCTGCCCCATCCCTGTATTAGGATTAGGGATCAACGTCCTGTACATGCACAGACGGTCTCTCTTTGACAATCCTGGTAAAATTATTAGACTTGCTGGAAAATGTTTATATGCCTTACTTACTTGAGCATTATTAACCAAGAGTACAACTACATACATGACAAGACAGGGATTTCCCTATGGTTTTCCTTGTTGTTCTGGCAGTGAAAAGTATTTTTTAATTTTCTTTTAAACTTTTCTTTAATAAATACTATTTCCTGTAGGCACAGATTGTAAACTATAGACAATGTTGGTAGAACTAAGAGATTCGCTGGAAAGAAATGTTTTTAAATGCTTATTTGAAGGCGTTTACAAAACACTTCTATTTCGGTAGCTATAAAGTTCCGTATATTGGTTTTTTTGCATGCACAGTGAGCACTTACAGGTCTGCGCAGCCGCCAGACCAGCTTGTTTTAAATGTAAACGAAGGCATAGGTTCCTCATTGACTTAACGCAGAAGAATAATTCAGCCTTTATGGTAAACCTTACTTGAATATATGTTTGCATTGCTTTTCACCATCTTCACATAAGTAGCCATAGTTTTTAGGTTTTAACCGTCCACTGACAATCGAGGATGCTGTTCGCTAATGTTGAATGGATAGTCTACAGTCTGAACATGAAAATCTTACCGCTACTCTTCAAGAAACATTGTAGCCTACCAATTGTACCAACAAACTACCATCAAGCGCTTAATCCCTAGAGCCTTATCCAAATAGACGTTGCATGGACTAGTGAGCGCTGGTCTGGTGTTATGCATTGCTTTACTCCCTGGCACTGGCAGCGAACACAGCACGTTCAGATTTATCCAATTTGGAGAGTGAGTTTGAAAAGTGCTGGATATCACCAAATTAATGTGGATAAAAGGCCAATATGGAGATAAAATTATGCGGTTTTAAACAAATCTGTGCTAATATGGATAGGGCTTCAACGTTCAAGGCATAAATAGCTTTTTGTTTTGGCGTGCTGCGCATCTGTTTATCAGGGCATTGTCCTGCGCAGTCGAGCGCCGCTAAATAAAGTGCCGCATTCAGCACTCGACACAACCATGGCCAAACTGCGTTTTGTGTAAAACACTAGGCATTTCGCAGTTGAGACCAGAGCAGTAAAATACTCAGCAAACTCTGGTTCAGCGGTAGTGGAGAGCAGAAACTAGGTCAGGATTCAACACTGGTAGGAGTAGAGTCATACTGAGTAAAAGAGCCTAAACCATCGTTTATAACAACAATACTCACGTCTTTGTTTCGGATTGAACCCTGTAAGCTACAACTACAATTAATGTCACTATATTGTGTGCCAGCCAACTTGGCCTACCGGTGCTGGTGATAGAGTTGAAAATACACACCGTCTACAGGCTACTGTAGGCCTATAGAGGGTAGGAAAACAGACAGGCACAGATAATGCTTCAATTATAGGCTTTAGCCCAGGTAGAACGTCTAAAATACACTGTAAAATGTCAGTCAGGCAGTTTGCCAAGCTGCGTTTTGTCATTAATTACATTTCTTGTTAGCCTCAGAGAGTGAAGTACCGAAAAAAGGTACCGTTAAAGCTGGTATCGACTTAAGATCTGAACAGTTCCCAACTCTATTTGCTGTTTTGGAATTTTCCACATCACGTCATTATATCATCAATGAAACTCTGTCTTAATGAGCTGTATGCCACGTTGCGAACTGGCTGCAGGTGGACATGTAGACTACTTCGGGATACAAATGACGGACTGCTTTGGAAAATATAAATGTCTATAACTACGTCTAACAGTTTAACAAACACACAGGTTGCGTTATAAACATTAATCAAACTACAACCACACTGTTAAGACGGTGAAAATAGTAATAAAAAAATATATATATATAAACATTTTTTAATTACTTTTATAAATCATAATTTTCTACCGATGTGCTGTTCCATACGCTCAAAATTCGTATTATGAGATCCCGTGTGGTGAGGGGGAGTGGAAAAAGATGAAATGTCTTTATGCAAATTCAGTGCCGAAGTTTGCCCGAGAGCGGTAGCATTCGCTGTATCTGCAGAGCCGGCTAGTAAGCTGGCAAGAAACGGTGACATCCCTGCCCTGACTTATCTGTTGATCTGTAGGACCCCGGGACCTGGTCAAGGATCTGAGGGCATGACCCCACAGGCAGGAGGCCTGACCCCTCGTGGACCCCTAACACCAGGGCTGACCCCTGGCCGGACGCCACTGAGGGACAAACTGAATATTAATTCAGAAGGAGGACTGACTGATACTGCCTACACTAAACACTTGGTATACACACGCATCCTGCCAACACCTATCACTAGATTAGACTAGCAACAATCAGTCCTAAACTTATTGTAATGTGTATTTTTACTTCACTGCTTACAGCATAAAGAGAGCCTACAACAGTTGAAGCAGGGTTTGATGTCGCTTCCTGTCCCGAAGAACGACTTTGAAATCGTCCTACCAGAGAATGCAGAGACCCAGCTTGAGGAGACTGAGACAGAAACAGGCTTTATAGAGGACGCTGCTGATATAGAAGCCCGCAAGCAGGTAGCCACACAATGTTGTACTCAAATTCAGATTTATAATATGCAGTTCTTGTGTTGTAAACTGGGTGGAGCATTGAGGGAGGAAGTGTTTTAAGCAAACTGCCAGGTGATTGAATTAGGTACTGTATGTGTACCCCACCCACCCAGACAAGGGCTCCAAACCAACCACACAAGATTAGGCGACCCAATGATGTTTAATAAATATAATTTACAACAAAATGGAGACCAGGCCAAAAGCAACAAAATGGACCCCACTACCATTATGCACGGTATAACATAATAATAATAATAATAATAATAATAATAATAATAATAATAATAATAATAATAATAATACATTTTATTTTTAAAGCACTTTACATTAAAATAAATCCCAAAGTGCTACATGACCAATTTGAATGTAGCATGTTGAACTATAAAAAGGTATTAACCAAAAGCTTTCTTAAAAAGGTGGGTTTTGAGGACACATTTAAAAACATTCAAAGTCTGTGGCGGCCTAAGGTGGTCAGGCAGAGCATTCCATAGTCTAGGAGCAGCTGAGCAGAAAGCACGATCACCCATAGTGCAAAGCTTAGTCCTTGGAGCTGTTGGGGTGTATGTGGAGGCAGAGCAGAGGGAGCGTGTGGGGGTTTGTGGGGTAAGGAGTTTTTTAAGGTAGGGAGGGGCGTCACCATAGATGCACTTGGTAGGTGAGGAGGGAGACCTTGTTTGAGGATGGGGGTAATGTGGTTGTTTGTGCACCTTTATCAGGATCCTTGCAGCACTATTTTGAATGTACTGCAGCTTTTGGAGGCTTTTGTCTGGAATTCCAAAGAGGAGTGCATTGCAGTAGTCCAGCCTGGAGGAGACAATGGCATGGATAAGTTTTTCTGCATCGGCAGAAGTGTGGATCGGAGTTTGGCAACCTAATAAAACCTAATTTGTTCCACTCACATCTAAGTGAAGCCTGGGGTATAGCTTGTGCTGCCGAACAGTATAGGCGTATGTATGTAGCAATATGACAATAAAGCAATCATCCCTCCGTTCTCAACCGCTTATCTGAGATCGGGTTGCTGGGTCAGCAGCTACAGCAGGGGACCCCAAACTTCCCTTTCTCTAGCCACATTAGCCAGCTCTGACTCGGGGATCCCGAGGCATTCCCAGGCCAGTGTGGAGATATAATCTCTCCACCTCGTCCTGGATCTTCCCTGAGTCGTAAGAAACATTAATACAGTGCATAAAATCAATACAATTATAAAAGCAATTTAGAGGACATAAGATTTCTGTGTGCAGATTAATCAGGTTGAATGTGCCAGTTTGAAGATGTTTTTTAAGCGAGTTTTGACAGTGGGAAAAGAATCATTGTTACGTGGGAGTGTGGACGAGAATGGCTGTACTGTTGGGTGTGAGAGATGGGCGGAGGCGATTAAGGTTGCATAGATGGAAGTAAGCAGACCTAATTACATTAACCCTCCTGTCGCCCTAGGGTTAAGTTAGAGAAGATGTATTTTACGGGTCGTTATAGCAGGTACATCCTCCCGTTGTCCTTGGGTCAAAATAGTTGGAAAGGAACAAAGGATAAAATTTGGTTACTAATTCATAATTATTATTTAGTATTAACCCTCCTGTCATCCTAGGGTTGAACCATGAGGCTGCCTTTTGCGGGTCATTTTGACCCCAGGGTGATGGGAGGCTTATTTATGTGAGCTTGAAATGATGGTGTGCTGTCAAGGATGACACCCGGACTCTTGACCTGAGGGGAGGGGGAAACGGGAGTTATCAACGGTAAGAGAAAAACTGCCAGATTTAGTCAAGGAAGTAGATCGACGAACAGAAGGTGCCCCAGTACAGAGCCCTGGGGAACACCGATAGTAACAGGCGATAGCTGTTATTTGAAAGTTCTGAGTTGGATGAACTGAGTGCGGCCAGAGAGATAAGATTTAAACCAATCCAAGGGTGTATCAGTGAATTGAATGGAGGCAAATCTGTCAAGGAGGATGTTATGTGAGATGTGTCAAAAGCTGCACTCAGATCAAGCAGGATGAGAATTCATAGAAGTTGCCAGCTGCCAGGAGAAGATCATTTATGATTTTTACTGATGCTGTTTCGGTACAATGAGAAGTGCGGAAACCAGATTGGAATTGTTCGTAAATGTTATTGTCAGACAAGTGAGCATGGACATTAGATGCCACAGTTTTTTTCCAAGGATGTTTTACAAAAAAAAGTTAGAGATGGGACGGAAATTATTGAAATTGTTGGGATCTGCGCCAGGATTCTTAAGTATAGGAGTTATTGCAGCTAATTTGAGAGTTAAGGGAACAATTCTAGAAGTGAGAGTTGAGTGTATAATGACAGTTATTAGGGAGGAAATATACGGTAAGAAAGCTTTAACCAACATGGTAGGAAGAGGGTCAAGCTGACAGATAGTTTGTTTAATTTTTTAACATGTTTAAAAAACAGAGGGAAACGTGAAAGTTGAAAATGAACGAGAAACGGGCTATGAGATCTAAAGCAGACAGACTGTAGGAGGTATTTGGAGTCAGTTGCTGGTGAATCTTGTATACTTTGGCATTAAAAAATGACAATGAGTTACTGTAAGCAGTTGAGTACAGATGAGGTGCGAGAGTCCGGTGGCTGTTGTAGTTGGATCATGGAGAACAGGGCCCTAGTGTTACCTTCTCCTGAACTAATTATGCCTGTATAAAGCGTCCTTATAGTTAGAAATTTGGTTATTGTACATTTCCTTGTGCACAACAAGTCCGATTTTCTTGTAAAGGCATTCCATGCATTGACCTTTTACTTGAACCCTCCAGCTGTCCTGAGGAATGTCATGTCCGTATTGTAGTTTACGCCCGCTACTGGCGAGTGCACCGGGTCATTTTGGCCCATAGGACAGCGGGAGGGTTAAGCTATCAGGTGTAAACCATGGGGCAGAATGGGTAAAGGATTTTAGAGAATTTAAAATATTATGTAGGCCTTCATTGTAGTGTGAAACCAATTCATCAGGAGTGGATAGACTATTTTATACTGGGTAGGGAGTCAATGCAGCTAGAAAATGTTTTAAGTTAACCCTCGTAATGTACTCGTAATATAGTATTTAGCCACACGGCGGCGCCATCTGATTGTCTATGATTTGTGTGTT
>JAODUG010086037.1:0-12324 GCA_027564795.1 Aphredoderus sayanus
CATACTGGTACATACTATAAGGACTGTTCCTCAGACACATGCGCACGCACTTACACACACACACACACACACACACAAACACACATACACATACATATACACACTCTGCCATCTGCCTCTCTCCAAGTTCAAGGCTGCAATACTTGAATCAAATAAAAGAGCTGAGAATTAATATGTTGCTTCCAGTAAATACATTTTTCGAATGACAATAATTACGGCAAGGAAGACTTCCATCCTCTGTTAAACTTAAAATTTCACTGACAGTATATGTTGCTTGTGAGACACATATGCTTTAGCTCTTGTTCCTAATGAATTTGCTTCAATGAAAGGCTTGACAGTGTCAACCATTAGTGAAATTATTACTCCGTGTCAGCATTATACACAGCATTATACTGTCCCCCTCATTGCTAAAGCAAACAAGGCGTATACCTTTTAAATATCTGGTATCAGGATGTATGCAATAATGCAATAATGTATGCAATAATTAGTTATTTCTGACTGATAGAGGTAATGATTCCACCTACTGCGATGTTCATGAGAGCCTTTGCATTTGCAGTCAGTGCAAACATCACCACTTTCCATATTTGTTCCTGTACACAGTACAAAAAACAACCACCCAGGAATCTTACTATTATTCTGTTCATTGGCAAGTGTCAGGGGATGAAGCCTTTATCTGATCAACTGTCATACATTCCTATGTGTGTGCTTTGATATGGTGCCCTGCCAGACTCTGCACCTGTTTCTTCCTAGAAAAATATGACAAGTTGATATGTGGGTTCTCAAAGAGAAATTCACCTCGCTAGCTGGAGATGTTTGAAAGCAAAGGTGAATAGCTTGCCCAATATCTATTACAAATCTAGGAGTATACTGTACATAAAGCATCTAGCCAATATTAGAGTTCAGCTTCAGTTGTGGAACATTTTTGGAACCAAGGGAAATGGGATGCTTGGCTTGTGGAATGTTTTGGGATCAAGTTAGTCAGATTTGATAGAAAACATTCACGATGTCTGTGTGTGTATGGGGGCATTATTAAGTATGATTTCTACACATTTAAAATAAAATGGTCATTCACAGCATGCATACATTATAGTATGTATACTGTATGTATGGGCATAGTTGTGATTTCAGAATATGAATGTTTTGTTACGTAGGATAAAGACCTGGTAGTGCAGTGGTATGGTGCACATGGGACGGTGATACTTTGGCTGACATCTGTACGGGGCTTAGTATGTGTGAATGTGAAGATGGCCTACAGATGGCTCAGTGGTGAAGATATATGGTAGAACAGTGGCTTTGTAATGTGAACGTGTGGGATGCTAGCAAGATCCGTGACCTCAGTGCTCCTGCATGCATTCACTCCTCAGATATCGTTGGACTGGAGGAGTCTGTCTGGACCTCCTGAAATTGCCTGTCCCGTAGCCTCACTCTGAAACACACTTCTGGTAATGATTAAAATCCCAATGAAAAACAACGCTCTTCATATTTTTTACAAGCAGTAGTTGGCTGTGATAGCTGTGTCTTTCCACACTTTAGCGTGTAACTGTGTTTACAGTATGTGTCATGGAGAAATGGTGTTACTTTGTAACCAGTGAACAACCTAGCTATTTAAACCCTCGTGATGTCCTTATAAATATAATAAAAAATATAATATTTGGCCACCCGGCGATTGTGTATGCTTTTGTCCATCCATCCATCCATCTCAACCGCTTATCCGAGGATGGGTCGCGGGGACAGCAGCTCCAGCAGGGAACCCAAAACTTCCTGAGCCACATAAGCCAGCACTGACTGGGGGATCCCGAGGCGTTCAAAGGCCAGTGTGGCTATATATTCTCTCTACTTCATCCTAGGTCTTACCCAAGGCCTCCTCCCAGCTGGAAGTGCCTGAAACACCTTCCTAGGGAGGCACCCAAGGGGCATCCTTAACAGATGCCCAAACCTCACCTCAACTGACTTCTTTCAACATGAAGGAGCAGTGGCTCTACTCCAAGTTCCTCTCGGATAGACGCCGGCCACCCTCCTGAGGAAACCCATTTCGGCCGCTTGTACCCGCCACCTTGTTCTTTATGTCATGACCCAGCCTTCATGACCATAGGTGAGGGTAGGAACAAAAATTGCCTGGTAGATCAAGAGCTTTGCCTTCCGGCTCAGCTCTCGTTTCATCACAACAGTGCGGTAAAGCGATTACCACACTGTTGTGATGAAACGAGTCCCCTATTGGAGCCCCATACAGGACTCCATTCAGGGTCTCCATGAAGGCTGAATACTCTGAACTGCTGTTCGGTGCATATGCACAGACAACAGGCAGAGTTTCCACCACCACGACGCGGAGGCGTAAGGGGGCGACCCTCTCGTACACCGGGGTAAACTTCAACATAACAGCGCTCAGCCGGGGACTTGTAAGTATCCCCACACCCGCCCGGTGTATGATTCTGTGTGTTTTATAATTGGCATTGTTGTGAGTATTTATTTATTTGTTAATTATTTCTTCTGTTAAACCTCCTGTTGCCCTTGGGTTTGAAACTCACACCTTGTTGTGACAGCAGTGCACATCATTGAAACCAGAGGACAACAGGAGGGTCAAAAGGCACAAAAAGAACAACATAAATACATAAAGAAATAATTAATAAATAAATATATACACACAGCTATGCCAATTGAAAAATACACAAATCATACACAATCAGATGACGCCGCCGTGTGGCCACATACGAGATTTCTGAGTACATTACGAGGGTTAATCAGGGATAATGGCTATCCCTATTTTCTACTCACCTGCAGTGTTTTCTAAATATGTCAAATTCATATTCATATAATTCCATCACTCAGTTGTAATGCAAATACATCTGAACAGATCGCATTAAGCTTCAAAATCTACAGTATGTCATGAACATATTGCACTTCAATATAAATAAATAAAATGTATGTATTTATTTATTTATTTAATTTTGTACAGATGATACACTGCTACGGGGACACTTTATGTGTTATTGCACATAGTGTCCTGTAGGAGATGCTGTTTCGCAAGTTGCAAAAGGTGCCCCATGTTATTCCAGTACGTTAACTAGCCCTGTTCAACAACCCTCTGGCCCACAGAGGATTTTGTCCCGCAGGGCTAATTGGTCTCTCACAGGCACTGCTCTCTATTTTCTGACACACTGTATATGGGTGGAGTGTTTCCAGTCCAGCTCCACTTGCCACTTCTAACAGAGAGCAGCCACGCAAATAAAACAAGCCCTGATGAGATTAAGCACTTCAAGATGTTTGCATGTTCATTTAAAGCAACAATAGCAAAACGTCCACTGAGGGCAATGCATTGTTTTGTTATGTCTTCCTCCCTCTCAATACTCACGCAAACTCTGTTTATATGTAATGCCCACGCTAGCCTTGTGTGTCATCCTGAGCTAAACAAATGCCACCATGCATTTCCTGGATTCAAATACAATAAAAAAGGAAAATGGACTAAATATTGTGAAGCTACAACCAAATAATTTTTACTGGAGATTTTTTGTAGTTTTAGTTATAGTCCAAAAGCAGAAAACCATTTCCATGTATGTACTGTAAGTGGCAGGGCGTTGGCCTTTGTTCATGGTTACAAAGAAACAGAGTTATGTGCCAGAACACATTTTATGCTGAGAAAGGACTATGGGATATTCTAATACTTTTAAGTAAGGAATTTAATTTGGATTTGATTGATCCATATCAAATACATAATTTTCCTTGATATATTCTTCTCATTAAGTATATTGAAATCTATACAGTATGTATATATTTTATACATTTTATTTTGTGATTCTTTTTTGTGGCCATTAGGACCATAATGTCTAACATCTGAATGTGTTGTATCAAGACCATGCTCTAAATCTGCTATGCTGTATGTGCAGTTATTCTATACTTGATGATAATGTGTCCTCTCGTGTTATTTCATGTGCATAGCCTTGACGGTAATTTGACGGTTGACACTTTCCTTTCCTCAAACACATACAACTTCATCTCATCTTATCTCTCAAGAAAGGGAAAGAAGCTTACTGTAATTGGTAACGGCAACTATGACCCTTGTGTTTGTTGGTCATGGTGTTGACCTGACCTGAGTTTGGAGACTGTGATTATTGCTCAAACTATCACTGACAGGGCAGAGATTGTGAGTGACAGGTCAATGTTGCAGCAGGTCAACAGAAAGCTGGAAATGATAAGAGCTTGGAAGGAAATGGAGGTCAGCGATAATCACACACCTAATTAGGAGTGAGATATTAGAGGCTGTGAAGCGGTTTCTGACAAATATGTATTCATAATCCAACCAGAATTTGAGTGGCAATGAAATAAAATTAGTTATCAGCTATGCTCAAAATATAGATAAACGGTAAAAACAGACCTGGTCCCCCCCAATGCTGATTCCATGGCTACGGCCTTGGTGGGACTTAATAATAATGTACTGTATCTGTTATGGCATTGTTAACTTTGCAACATTATAGAAACAAAATCTGGAATAATGACCAAACATTTAACTTGTCCGTTTTAACTAGAAATACATTTATGTTCGAACATGGTATTTATGTACCATGTTCGAATATTAGGATGCTCATAAGTGTACGTGGTACCAGAGCACCATAGGCCAAAGGTCGATTATCGATTTTGTAATCGTTTCATCTGATCTGAGGCCGCATGTTCTGGACACTCAGGTGGGGGAAGACTGTAAAATGTATGTCCTATAGGCTACTAAAGGAGAACCAATGAAGTTGCCGGATAATTGTACAATTTAATAAGGCATGTCTGCTTAATGGCTAGTAGTTAATTGAATTAGGTGGTATTTATCAATGCTGTAACCTTCACCACAAATCTTCAACATAAATTCTTCATGTTAGTTATTCCTAATAAGAGCATCTAGGAAATCAGTTTGCTTGCAAAATTGTATTTGCTTTATTTTTGAATGCATGTCCAGTTGAGTTAATGTTGTTTTGTAAAATGTATCTTGTTATTTTATAATGTCATGCTCCCTGCCTCATAGACTAAAGTTCCAAGTTAAAATTGCTGCTGTTAACTGAGGATTTCCAAATGTTTTTTTTTAACAGTAATTTTATGGTAGTTCTATCATAAATGCAGTAGCTGAACACAAACATTTCTTCACATACTGTACAGTGTAGTTCACACAACCACTTTATCTAATAAACCATTTTCATCAGTGAGTCTGCCAATGTCAGGCTAGGGAGAGCTGTTGAAACCCATGTTGTCCCACAGTGCTTTGTGCTGAATGTTATTAAATATTTTAAAGTTACAGATTTTATTTGTTTTTAACATGGCTCCATTATGTGATTCTCAAACATTTCAGTTTACATTATGCATTTAAATACCACAAACTGTGTTGAAACACAAAATCAGGAACTTTAAAAGAGTACGGAACAACACCAATGTTTACAGTTAGATACACAAGAACATACACACACCTTTTACAGCCACTTTTCAGCCAAAGAATCAAAAAGCATTCACATTTTTGGTTTTCTACGTAATTCCTTCAGTCAGCTACTGTTTCCTGTTTTTCAAAGGTAGGGCCTCAGAAAGTTTACAATGATTTGTCCAATACAGGTGCAGAGTTTGTACTGTAAATCTTAGATAAAAGAAATTATAGAATTAAAGGTGTGAATCATGCTGATTGTGTGGTGGAAATTCTACCTGGAATTATTTCATGATGGCAACATATTCTGAAAACAACATTGACTTGCACAACATAATCAACCTAGAATGAAATGTTGTAGAAAAATGTCCAAATATTATCAAGCGAATGTTTATCGCCTATCCAAATATTTTCCTCTACATCTTTGGTGTCTCTCGCCATCCAGGGCTTGGTGTGTTGAGGGGCCATGGAGATTAGAGGGCCCACTGGAACCCCAGCAATACTGGATTCGATATCACAGAGCCAGTAACCCTAGACGTCGGTGTAAATAGTTTGAAGTATCAAGACGACTGGTACTTATGTGGACAGGAGACATTCCTGAGCCGTTCTCTCATGAAGGTCATTATTTTTTATATGGTTTCAGGCAGGGCTGTAATATTATTTCCTGTAATTGTATATCTCATTTTTTTATCTCACTGCATACTGATTTTGCTGTGCTACTAGTGATATTTTAACACCATTGTGTAGCAGAATGCTAGATTAAGAGTTTATTGTTTTCTATATCAGCTAGTAAAGAAATCTACAATTAGTCCTTGTCATTAGTGTCAAATACTGTATCACATATGTATGTACCGTAATACTTGATTAAGTCAAAGTTAAGTTTCAAGTCAAGTGACAAGTCTAAATGTAGAAAACCAAGTAAAGGCCTAAATATATTAGTTCAGTAAGGATTTAATACTATTCAATGAAATATACATATTTTTTATTTTAATTTGACCCTCAAGTCCTTCGGGTCAAAATGACCCAACTCACTGTCTCTTTGTTGCAATCAACCGATCATAGCACATCACTCAAATTAAGATGATTATCATCTGATCTTAGCACTTCACACAACTTCTCTCTGGTAACAATATTTGAAGCACCCATGTTAACAATATATTTTTCATACACACATTATCAACATTTGTTTAACCCTTATGATGTCCTCCGGGTCACACTGACCCAAATCACTAGCACTTTGTGACAGATAAAAGGCGCTAAACTTAATTCTACAGCTTACACAGACACATGATGTACACTGCTGGCACAAGAAGGTGTGAGTTTGAAACCCGGGGACAACAGGAGGGTTAAAAGGCACATAAAACAACACAAATACATAAATAAAAAATTAATAATGAAATAAATACACTCAGCAATGACAATTGAAAAACACACAAATCATACATAATCAGATGGTGCCACCATGTGGCCAAATGTGAGATTTTTTAGTACATTACGAGGGTTAAGCTACACGCTTGCAGAAATGCTCTCATGGTCTATCAGTTCAGTAAAGCAAGGCCATGACATTTGCACAAGCTCATGAATTGGTGTGTATATTTTGTAGCAATTGTTTTTTGTTTATTCCATAATCCCAAATTCTGGCACATGCATTTTATTAGTGGGTACCTTTTATAAGGGTTTAGCCTTTCAATTAATGCAGTTCTATCTTGTTAAACTGTGTCCAGCTTTCCCTTGTATGGTGTGAGCACATGGCATTGCCCTCAGCTTGGATTGGACCAGGCACATGCTCAGATCTTACAGATGTGTCCGGGCCACTTTGTTTTCAACACAGTTTCTAAAAAAATTGTGAGTCAACTTAAATACATTTAGAGTCTTATTTTTGTGTTTCACAATGCATCTGGATAGCACACAGCCCTGCAGGCTGTCTTCTGTCTTTCTGTTGGTCTAATAGAGTACCATTTTTCACAGTCCTTTTTCTGTTATAAATGTGTTGATCCTTGCAAACAAACAAACGTGTCCCGGGTTTTCTGAACGTTGTTATCTGTCAACCGCCCTGTTGCCACGTACACAATTGTATTTAAAGCCTAAACAGTGAGCTAGTTTGAATATTGAAAATTGTGGTTCTGGGGGTGCTATAGTACAGCTAAAGAGTGTACCTTATAGTGTAAGATAGGTATAAAAAACTAAAATATAAAACAAGTTACTGCCAAATATTTGAGCCGCTTGCTTTGTTTACAAAACCTCTGTTGCTAAAATATCCACAAGCATGCATTCCATATTCTCTAGATTTGTCAGAGAGAAATAGTGAGTGGGAACAGACATGTATTTGAGAGAGAGACAAAGTCATTTGTATGCAAGTCCTAACAGCAAGCCATTAGCATTCAGTGAAGAGTAACTAGTTACTCTTCAATGTGTTACTCTATAATTCAAGTAGCATGTTTATGGCTGCGCAGCATTGCACCCTGGGCCATCTCCTATGACACAGTATGAGACCACTCTATAAGTCACATTTAAAATGCCATTTAACTGTAAAGCATGGAATCTAGTGTTAGTAGAGAAATACACAAATTAATACATTTTAATATATTATAATTGACTGAATAATTTGCATCTGCCAAGCCATAATATTCCAGTTTTAAGGAATATATTTATTTCTATACATATAGTTTATATTTCTACTTATTTCTGCCCCAGCACAATGTCTATTGATATTATTTTTGTTGAACAGCTTTAGGGGGAGATCAGTTGTTGGAATATAAAATCACAACAACTTTTTGTAATGTTACCTTCTCAACACAAATCAAGGTGTGTGTCACTTTAAAGATATTATATCTGGTATCTGAATTAATTAAATTTAGTTTAATAATATTCTCAATGTCACCTTACCATATGGAGGACTGTGGGGGATGTGAAATGGCATTTAAGGGATTGTTATCCCACGAGTTCTCCTGAAAAAATGTAATAGCTGAGATCAGCTGGGATCCCCATCAGAGGAAATGAGTTTCGCTGTATGTTTCACATTAAGGCCCACTAGACCTCAAGTATAAACATGCAAAACAGTCACACACACACATACACATGCTGCCCCTTGTTGGGTATTCAAACAAGCTGAGGTGATTATTTCTGGGGGTGCTATAATGTGATCGGGGTGTAACTTTTAAAGCACCACACTCTACAGATAACTCAAAATTAGGGCTTTAAATTCTTACATTATAATGTGTTTTGATTTGACAAATGATTACAAATCAATTCTAGCAAGTGATTTTATAGATTTAACAATTACAGTACTTTTTGTGTGTCATGTGTCACTGTACTGTATATTTTATCCTTGTAAAGGTAGGTATTGTAAGCTAACCAAATGTCTGCCAGCTGCACAATCTGTATGCATGCTGAAAAAATAATCAGATGATTCTATACAGCACTGGCTCCATAAAAAGGAACACAAGCAGTGGTGCAGACCGCACGACAGAACAATATCCTAGCCTTCTTATTTCCAATGTGTGGGGAGGAGCACCTGATGGAACACCCTATGGCACTGAAAGGAGAAGTGTTTTTGTTTTGATCGAGTTAAAATATCAACAAGCTTTTGCCAGAATTACGTACTATACCTTTAAGGACCAGAAGTAAGCATAAACATCGCTCTAGGGGGATGTCATAGCCATTTTGATTTTGGTCTCTGGTTGGATTCCAAGATAGGCCAGCAGGCTTGGTCACAGCCAATCGCTGCAAGGCCATTGTCAGGCATAAATAATGCCAGTTGAGGCAGATGGCTATGGCTGTGTGCCTTGTGGACTGAGGCAGTACAGACTTAGCTATGGTGAGCCCTTGTGAATCACCTTCACATCTCATCCAAGAAAACGCCATTGCTTTGGCTTCTGGGGTGAGTTTCTGGAACAAGAAGCCGCGAGGCCTGTGCGTGTACTGTAATGTGGTACCTGTCAGTCGCCAGTGTGGGATACGCAGATGGAGGTTGGGAATAACAGAGGTTTTAAGGACTTGCCTCCAGAGCAAAGGCGTTGATTCATCCGTGGAGAGAGCTTGCTTGGGGTAATTCAATTATGCAGATGACGTAGGGTGTGCCCGGGCACTGTCTGGCCTTCTGGCAGGGCACGTGGGGCTGGAGGAACTCTCCGGATGCACCACCACACTAACCCCTGATCAGATGCAGTTATCCCTTATTCTTGGGTTGGGTTGCGAGGAAAATGGCATTCTAGGAAAGCCACAGCATTCCTCACAGAATGCCTGTGTCTGTATAGCATAAACAGATGGGTGATCTTAAAAGCTGGACCACAGCTAAACTTAACATGAGCAGCTATTGTTAAATTTATGTCAGGCTGTTGCTGCGCTGGCATTCCAGTTTTGCGAATACTTTTCTGTCTGATCAGAAAATGTATAGAAAATACAGTATTCAGTGTTTTTAATAAACTGAGGCATTTCATAACGGAATTTGTGTTTTGTTTAGATGAATTATTGCCTATTACTCTCATTCTTGTGGTGTGTACAGGTATATATAGCTACTGTATATTGTTTTCTCTATTATTGCTCTGAATTATTACAATGCTAACTCTATGATACTGTGCACACTGAATGGTTTTGTCTTAGGTACTGTACATGTCAAGATTTCCTTAGCATAAAGGAAAAGTGTGTAAAATGTAGTACCAATTCATAATTTTGCATGTGTTTTACAACCTTTTACAACCTGTTTGACAACATTTAGTTTATATTTGCATACTCAACAGAATTGAACTTTTGTCTCCAATTACGAAAAAATCCTTTTTGAGAGTAACTACATCCATCAAAAGCTGCACCACTATTCTGATTGAGGGACGTAATTAAGGGACAATTCTAGCTTTGGAAAAATAAAGACGCTATCTCTCTAATGGATGCCTTCCAGCCAATCACAGTGGAATATTTTTCCAGGCCATGATTTAATGGCACAATAGTGCTGTGTGAAGTGTACATTAGAGAAGGACAAGCTACACTGGTAATTCACTTTAGAGATGCTTGGTCTTTCTAACTTCTATCAGTACCACTCTAAGAATAATAAGAGATTCTGTCAGGGCTGCAGATCTTTGAAGAGACAAATGGCATCCGGTTCCTTCTGAGATCACACGTTTTCTACTCCTTTTAAAGTTGTACAAAGAGACAGAGATGTGACCAGCTTCACATAGGGCACGGGGGTTCAAAGCATGGATCTCAGAGTGAAATCTAGACTATTCTAATGCGCTTAGGATCTATGAGCACATAATAGTGGTTACTTGAAAAAGGGGAAAAGAAAACGTGGCTTTTCTAAAGGAGTCAAATAACCCCTGGACAATTGTACCCCCGACTTAGACATGTTTATTGTTAAAAACAGCAGACAGAGATGAAATCACATTCCATCTCAAACACTCAATCTCTCCAGCTAGCGTATAATTATTTCTTTAATTGGACTGTTCTCCCCGCATAGTTATTCCATACAGGGGGAAATGACGATCAGTGTTGTGTTTCCTCTCATTCTATCACAATTAAAGGCCTTTCTGCATGTATAGCATACATGACTAATAGTGAAGGCAACTATGAATTATATTAACAGAAATGCCAGTGATTCTAGCTTGATAAACATACATTTCCTCTCCCAGATCTCCTCTATGTATTCATCAACATTATGTTATCCCCTGCAGTGCTGTCAAATCTAAAATGAAAGGTTATTTACTGCTTTAGAGCTGCTGAGCTAGCAATAGGGATAGGGAAATTTTAAAAAATGATGATGTAATATTTCCCTTTATAGCTGCTGGGCTGACACTTATGGAGGAGGCTAATAAAAAAGGTGGAGTGATTGGCAATGTAACATTAAAGACCATGTTGGACAAGGAATAGGAAATGAGAAAGTATGCTCTCACAGGAAGTAGTCAGTACGTCACAAAACCAGTAATGAATAACCGTTGTCAGTGGTTGCTACCTGCAGGGTATTGAATTGCAATGGCATCAAGATAAGGCCACATTTAAAGTTTCACTCTTCGCTTTATGTCTGAAATTGCTCGTGTTGTGTGTCTCAAAATCTTGAAACAAGCATTACAAAAACATGGTTTTGATTTGAATCTGGAAGAGCAAATGCTCTTTCCATACCTGATTGGCTTGCATTTGTCTCTAACCCTGCCTTTTGGAGAAAGTTTGTGAGGTTGTGAGGATGCTTTAACATAATCAGAATGTGTAATAATATGTAAACCTTTTGTTATATGTACAGTAGTACCTTTGTATTCGAATATCTTGGCCAATGTTTTTGTGTGTCTACATATGAACCATTTATGGGTCAAGTAAGAACATTTCTGTATATTTCTGCTACCACTACTTGGTTTGTTTAATAATACCAATGTGGTAGATTTCATTATGAAATAATACTTAATTAGCTAATTGTATGCAAATCCCTTAAGAAATGTCTACAGTCTGTGAGATTTGCATCCATTACAGGCCTATTGAAGAGAGGCCACGCTAAACATCACTTTCGTTTTACCACACTTTCAACTTTTTGCATTCTGAAGTGATTTTCGCCTCAGACGTCTGTGGCTGTAATTACCAAACAGCTTCCCTGTAATTCCTCCAACCTGCAAGATCTGACGCAGTTTCACGGAGGTCTTCTCCAGCCACATGCATCGGGCGTGACCCCCCATACACACACACAAACACACTGCCACATTTCCACACACATGGGCATAAACTCAAACACACATAGTGTACGCATGCATATATTTGCTCTAACATACATTAGAATTTCACAAAACATTATACATGTTTTGCACACAACATGTATAATTTACAAAATTATTTAATTCTTCTTTTGTAAGTCAGAAGTGACGATGCTAATTAACAATTACTAAATGGCTATAGAGAGAGAGAGAGAGAGAGAGAGAGAGAGAGAGAGAGAGAGAGAGAGAGAGAGAGAGAGAGAGAGAGAGAGA
>JAODUG010086069.1:0-12323 GCA_027564795.1 Aphredoderus sayanus
TACAGTATATATATATATGAGCAAATCAAGATTACACTTAGGTCATTTTTCAGTTTGGTTGTTTAGCACACAATGCAAGGTCACTATACCCAACACCTTTCAACCAGACATCTTTCAAGATTCTTTTCTTTTATTTCTTCTTATTGGTAGTGGTTGAGGTGTGTCCCCGATGACATGTATTGTAAAGTGCTTTGAGTATCTTGAAAAGCATTATACAGTGTAATGATTAATTATTCTTTTAAGCAAGTGCATTTTGCACAGCTCTACTCCATAATTTCTATGAGTCTCTATACATGTCTAATTTTTATGATAAATTATGGTAGGTAATTTCAATATCACATAAAGTCTGTTTCTCAAATGCATAATCCATAAACTAAATCAAGTAAACAAATACAATATATGGCCATATACTGGTCATGAAGACTTCTGGTTTATCTGGTTTTATATTTTTATTTTATTTTATTTTGCGTTGTGTACAGTACATCATCATAGTAAAACAAAACCATTAAATACATTAACATGAATTTATCTGTCTCTACCTCTCTTTCTACCTCACTCACTCACACACCATACATACACACTTCTGCTAGTTTAATATGTTGAAACAAAGATTTTACATTTGAAGCAAATACCAATAAAATCACAAATACCAGTAAAATGAGTAGCCATCATGAATATATTTCAAGGACTAAAGAGCCTCTTTCTGGAGCTATGGGGTACTGCATGCACATATCTGCTAGTTGGGTGGCATGGTATGGTATACTATTTTTAATATCACAACCAAACGCACACATACAGTATTGTGTCTCACTTATGACTTGTATATTTTGCATTTCCTAGGTGACACTTAATTTTAAATCAATATATATAACAATGCTCTAATCAATACCTCTTTATGAATAGGATACAGTTGTTTATTTCAAATATTTCGTAATTAGTCTAGCGCCCATTGAGGAAATGGCATCCTGGGCCAGTTTACTCCTAGGCCTAAATAAATGATAAAGTACATGGATACATTGATGTGATCATGTCACAATATTCCTGGGCCACAGTTATACCCTCTATGCCAGTCAGTGCCCACGCTCTGCCATCTTCTCCAAATGCCAGTACACCAGGGGGCTCGTTAGCCTGCTATTACAGATGTGACGAGCGCGCCATAATGGCCCAATTATCCCAAAACGTCGAATTTCACTCCAAAGGAAAAGGAGTGTGTAATGATTAATGGTGAACACTTAAGGGGGAAGAGTTAGACAACGCGGTTGGATGGGAGAAAATATGTATCAGTCTGCCACCACTACAGATGCTTCCTCCCTCCTGACAACTGCAATTCATTTGAGATGCTATTAACATGCATAATTATGCTAATCAAGCAGTAATTAAGTGCCAATTCATCAGAGACCTTTTTTGTCTGTAATTCTATCAAGCGTGGCTGTTGGGGTTTGTTTTTCACCATTTTTTTATTTTATTTTTCCCCCCTTGTACAATATTTCCCAAATGATGTGCTCTTTACTGCATCTAAGAGCCTCTTGTATACATATTGTTGAAATTCATAAAGGTGACCTTCTAGGCTTAGAAATGCATTCAGAAAAGGACAACTCATACTGTAGGCATATTTTGAGTACAAGTATACAGTATACATGCACATGAGAATATGCAATAGAACATATTATTTTGGATTTGTTGTACAGGTGGTCTAGGTGGTTTGTACCTATAGGTCTAGGTAACAATGTGTATGGCAATTTATTTACAATGGCTAGAAAATAACTGAAGCTTCTAAGCAAAATTTGTATTTCATGATGTTTCTTTTTTTTGCCATGCCTTTTGATGCCGTGCACTATAAAAGAAACATAATTCACACTGGCATTCCTATGTCCAAGTCAACCTAGCCTAGACAGTAAGACAGGTGTTCTCATTGGACATGAAAGACTTGGGTGATGCGTGTCAGTCTTGATCACCCATGATGGTGGCCTGAGGTTTGGAAACTGTTTGTTTCCCCTCTAACATGGAAACTCTTTGGAGGTTTCAGCAGTTTTATGATTCATTTGGAAGCCATAACAACCACTGTGCAGGAGGTCTCAAACTCTAACCTCTGTCTCCTTCTCTGTTCTAGCAGCATCATGTTGTCTAACCCATGTTTTTTTCTCTCATTTAATTTTGTTGGCATTACTACCTCAGTTTAATAGCCAACAACAACTACTAGCAACAATGATGTAGGCCTACTGGTTGAATGTTTAACCTCTACTTACACTTAGCTTTTGTTAACCATTAACAGAGCATGATGTTTTTGTGAAAACATTACAAACTCATTAACCATACACTCTATACATGAGTATGTGTAAGCTTGTCTGTTGGTGTTATTTTTCTCTTCTCAAGGAGAAGAATGCAAATTATGTGCTCATAAAAATGTGATCCAAATTAATACATATACACGTAAAAAAAAAAACAGGCATTACATTGGTAAACAATTGTAGCTGAGGGTGTTTTTGCACGAGTCAGTTTTTGAAGCGGTTGTATATTGTATAGCCTAAAAGAACAGTCAAAGTTTGTTTTCATCAGGTGTATATGGCCTGTAATGACTCTATTTAACCCTCACTCTGCCTAGTCATTTCCCCTGAAGAAGAGGCCTCTAAATCAGTTCACTGGAGTGCAGCTAAAACAACAAATCAGTAAGTCTGACACAAACTGACAATGTTTTTTTTTTTATCATTTCATCAACATACTGTACTCTTCTTCAGTGTATGTACTGTACAGTGTGTGTCTCCAACTAGCCTCTTATATTCTGTTAGAGCCTATCTCTTACTGAACATCAGTGTTTTGTTAGAAATGGCCACAGCGTCACAGTCCTAGGCATAATCAGGTAAGTCAGTCAGAGGTACGTACTGGGAAGACTTTTATATAAGGAAGATATACACTTCATATCAGTATTGATATTCTGGTTCCCCCTTAGTCTTTGTATGGCTCAACATCCTCCCAAGTTCCAGCTTCTGGTCGTGGCCTACAGTGTATCTAGTCAGCCACACCATTTGCAGCTGGGCCTCTCAGTGTAAAAACTAGAGGCAGAGATAAATGAAACCTTGTAAGTCTAAAAGACTTACATGTCTTGTACTAAATAAGTTTAAAGTTGGTTACCGACACTGGTAATGAAACAATTCTGTTAAACCCCCACTAATTTAGAATTTAATAATTTTAAAACCCTGAAGACACGGGGGTCTGTAAACCATCCATTCAGAAATAATCCTTCACGGCATGATAATGCTGTACAAATGGCGTAGCCAGATTGTTAAATTAGATTTCAAAACAGGAAACAATTAATCTCATCCCATTCCTAAACGCCCACTTACTAAGCTGGCTACACGGCCAGAGTGGTGATGCTCTGTCTTCAGCGGGATGAAGGACTCCTTAAACGTCTCTATAATTCTCTTATCGCCCAGTGACGAATCTCTCTCCTGTCTAACATCGGCCTGTCCACATTTTTCAGGCAGTGAAAAAAGCCAGCCCTTTTATTTCCAGCCCCTAAGCACACATGACAGATAGTTGTCTTGACTTCCCATAAAAAGACACCGGGGCACCAGGAGAGGGGATTGGAGGGGGTGGCGGGTTGGGATGGGATGGGCGGGGGGGATGTGGGCTGATCATGACAGAACTGTGCTGCTTCAGTTCCCCAAATCATATCACTGTATGCTTGTTCTGGGACTGTCATGAGTGCAGCGTGCCGAGATTAAAGCACGTACATTAAACATAGAAAGATTTCTAAGACACGTCATTTGGGAAAATGCACTGCATGTCACATTAGGCAAATAAGCCTGTGAGATGGAAGACGGTGAGAACAGAAGCAGTGAGGAGAGGCAAGCCTGGCTGGTAAAGACGTACGCAGCGCAGGATGAGATGGACTCTGAGGTTTGACGGGGCAAAGTGTGGTTGTTCTTTTTGACAGCACGTCAGGGTGGGCTCTCGTGCCCCTCTGCTGTGAATGGGTGATGCAGTGATCATTGTGGCAGCCCTGTCGTAACTAACTGGTGGTCTGGAGACAGATGCACCCTCTGTAGCCAAAACGAGCAATGGACAACACATGCACCCAACTAAAAGTGAATATGTTTCCCAAACTGGCAAGACGGTGTCATGTTAATGACAGCAACGACCAGTGACATCATACAAAAACATGATTAGGCTCCATAAGACATATATTTGACCCCTTATATCAAACAGACAAGATGATGACGTGCACGGCCACGGATTTGACTACTTCCATGACGTAAAACAAGGACCGCAGCAAGAGGAAAAACAGTACACTTTTAATATACAGTACACAGTTAATATAGGCAAAGAGTAACGCTAATAGCCTAGACATTGTCATCATTGAGAAGGACGGGCAAAGAGAGACAGCTAGTGATATATATAGAGAGAGCAGCATTCCATTACTAATCCAATGTTTTTATCTGTGATATATTTCAACACAATCGACAGCCACAGTGAGAGAATAATGTGTAATCATTAGCTATGGGTTTACAAATTATTTATCTAATATAAGCCGTGATAATTTACGTACACTTTTTTTCATACTGCCACTAACAACTAACTTGGAATTCAATAAATGTCACAATCACTTTCACTTAATTAAAACAATAGATATCATATTGCAAGGCAAGGTGTCAGTCATACACCCGTCTCGTACACACAGTGATTTACAGCTAATGCTTTATAAGAAATGGTGACACAAATAACAGCCATTAAACTGTCAGGCAATGGAGGCAGGATCATTACTGAAATTAGCTAAGATGCACAGTAGCATATAAAGCTATCCTCACAATCAACACAGACATACTCTAAGCAGCCAATGCTTACAGCACACATGCCCAGATAACGCACATTTATTGTGATAGTTCTGCTAACATATATAACACATAACACTTGTTTCATATAGTAGCAGTTAAAATTAGAATAAACAGGCCCAAAGCAAATAATCAAAGCGCCTCGATAAATATAACTTGTTCGCATGAAGTCAAGTTAACAAAACGAATGAATGAAAAGCATATGTTAGACCACCAGTGGGCAGCGGACTGATAGGTATTCGAAAATAGTCCCATGCAGAAGTTTATTATATCAAATTATTTTCTTCATTTGACAAGTTTACAATGATATGTCATTATGCAGTTTCTAATTTCTGCTGCAAACCTTGGCAATATTAAGATACAAATTACATAAAGTCAGTATTAATGTTCCTGTTTGAATCAAATTCCTACTTACCTACTTTCCTACCTACAATGTAGATACATTGCCAGAGTTCATTATTGTCAAGAACAAACCACTACAAAACACATTATTAAATAATATACTGTACATAAATAAATAGTATAGGCTGGTAGGTTGTATGAGAGACTGACAGAGTTTTGGAAACTGGCTTTTTGCACTGATTGAGCCTTGTTGTAGAAATTAAATACAGACAACACTGACACCTGCTGGATTAGAAAGGGGGTAACTCCTCAAACAAAGCCAGCGTCAACATATCCAATAGCTTTTACAGTTAAAATATCACTATTCAGAGGTAAAGTTCAAAGATTCCTTAATTACTGTGTTTTGTCTAATTTAACCCTCGTGATGTCCTCTGAGTCAAACTGACCCAAATCACTAGCTCGTTGTGGCAGATAGAAGGCGCTAAACCTTCATCAACAGACATATGATGTGCACTGCTGGCACAACAAGGTGTGAGTTTGAAACGCGAGGACAACAGGAGGATTAAAAGGCACAAATAAACAACATAAATACATAAAGAAATAATTTATAAATAAATATATACACACAGCAATGCCAATTGAAAAACACACAAATCATACACAATCAGATGGCGCAACCCTTGCAGCAGCTATTTGCTGAGGGGAGCTGGCTGCTGTCATATTCTCCAAACAGGATATGTAGGAGAGGGTAGAATCATATTAAGACAACTACCATATATGTGCCATACAAGAGTATTAAATTCTATTAAATCTAGCAAATGGTGACATTTTATATCACTGGTAAAATAACATTTAGCATCGCATTGGTAACAATTAGTGATTGTTGTAGCTACAGTAGAAACGATGTACTGTATGGGAAGGTGGTACAATGAAAATGGGAGGACAGAAGACAAGATAAGAGATATGACAGAGATTTGCATTCAGACAGTAATGAGGCCAAAGTATGCAAGTTGCAGGAAGCAGGAAGACCCAGTCTTAATCAAGGCTATCATGTCTGCTACATTTCACTTGGCCAGTGAGCTAATGCGATAATAGATGCCATATCACCACTAGTCTCATCTGGTTTAAATTTTCCCTCAGGACTTTCCCATTAATGCTCTCAAATAAATTACAAGTACAGTAAAATAGTAGACAGCAGACTATTTTTTATTTGCTGGAGGGATTATTACTTATTTTGCCCTTTGCGGTCTATGGTAATATAAAGCACTGTCAGAAATATATTTGTCTAAAGAAATATATACATTAAATACCACTATTTATCCAAAAAGTGCTAATAAATAAGACTCTTACTTTCTTTAATACTATTTTGTGCTTCAGTGCCATTTATTCTTTTTTCTATCAGCATTAGATACAGCATAAAACCAGCTTCATTTTGATTTAAGTTATTTCAGATTATATTATATGTAGTGAAATACCTCTACTAGTGAATTCAAATGCAAATTTCTGTTTTAATCAAAGAACAGGTTTACACCTGAGGACAACAGTTAAATATGTTTTTAAGTAATAACAAATTTGATTACCAACAGAGTCTTGCAGAGCCATCCTTAACTGACAAAGTTGCTTCTGTGACATAGAGCTAACAGACAAAAGAGATTATAGTCTGTACGTCATTCCTAACACATTGAACATTCCACGTGTTGCTACATTGCAAAATACCACTAGAGGGCAGTAGTGCAATGGCATAAATAAAACAAGGTCACCATCTCACCATCTTTACAAATGACAGGTGCAATACTTAATTTAATTAATTACTATTTGACCGAAAGCCATGGCAGCCTGGTGTGTTTCTAGTAATAAAACGACATTTTTTTTTTTTAAGTATTTCACAAAGACAATAAGGAGGCTGAAGTGAAGGTGCTGAGAAAGGCACTTTTATGATCAGATTTGACACATTTGCTCTAAGAATCAAGACAATTAGTAACAAGCTACAATCTAGCTAGAAGGCTAATAGATCCAGTTATATATACACTATACTGTTCTTCTATACACTAACATGATACGTAATAAGAAATGGCAGTTAAGATAAAGTACAATCAGTAAATGTAAGCTTGTGAATCCCACCCTGAAAGGAATGCAGAGAAGGACTTTCATAATATAAAAAGTAGAACTTAGACAAAATCATCTTTCACAATATATAAATGTATACACAGTTTGAGCATATTCAGCACTACTTAGCATCCTCTGAAAGAAATCCAACAAATCATTATTGGGCTGCATCTTCCGTAAATGCCTATATTAGAATTTCCACTGAATCACAAATTGTCCTCGTTCAGGGAGAGCTGTGGTTTTGCCATGGTGTTACTGTTGAACCTAGCCATTAGCTGGTGGAGCTTTTAATCCCAATGCACTCTGGCCTCTCAGACTGTCGGTCCAGCATGGGGCTAAGGCCTCTGAGCCCTGCATATGGCCGATGGGAGACCCCATTCGTTGCCATAGCTCCACTGTCTATAGGGCAGATGTAGTCAGCTGATTCATCTGTTTTTCTCTTCCTCAGGTGACTGAATTGGGTGAAGCCCAGCTTCTTCGGCTAAAACACAAAGGTCACATATATTAAGGCTTTGATTTGTTGCCCAACTCCTGCAGATGTCCCTTCTCTGCTTGGACTGCACCTTACCCTGACTTTGGCTGTGGTAGTCAGAGGTACATGGCCTGTGGCGTTGGCATACTCTCGTTTCTCCTGCGTGGCCTGAGGACCCACCAGCACAGAGAAAGCAGTGGCAAGGTGGCGCCGGAGCAGGGTCTTCTGAGGGGGGATGTTTAACAGCAGAGCCAAGGTTTCAGAGCTAAAACGAGGTTCCAAAATCTATGGAGGAAGAAATGGAGAGCAGTTGATGAGATAGTGAGAGTAACGTTACAGTCTTTGTAAGGGTTACCAACTGTATACACTAAGCATCCTTGTGCAATAGGCCTACACCTTACCCACTGCTTGAAACTTGTAATTACACTAGAGAACTATAGACAAGGAACATCTTTTTGGCTTGAGTGCCACTCACAATTAGCCCTCCATGAACGCCGCTGCCCCGAAGATTGGGGGCATATTCAGCTAGGTCCACTGCTCGCAGCCACTCCATCACACGGTGGTTCGACCACTGCACAACCTCTGAGGGAGAGGGCTCTCTCTAAAACAAAGCCATCCAAAGATAACTTAGTATCCATCCTCTTAAATCACCTCCACTGGCCATAAGCATAACCGTTCCCCTTAACCATTCACCCCCCATTTTATTTGTACCTCCTCTTCCGGTCTACGTCGAAGGCAGTTGGGGTTGAACTTATTGGCATGGAGGACATGGATAGCACATTTAACGCTGAGGTGGTGAAGCTGGCTTGTCACCTTCAGAGTCAACAGGTCATTCTTCAGAGAGAGAGAGCGAGAGATATGTTAATGTACATTTAAATTTGACACTACTTAATTTTTTATTTTATTTTAATGGTATGGATGGGTGTTTTTACCACTGTGAGGTACTGTATCATTCGACCATCCACTCGAGCCTCGTGAAAATTATCTTTATACTGAGGCAAACCAATATCATCCAACCAGCCTGGAAAAAGATAGCATACATTTTCATAACCTTTATAAAAACACACATTCCAGTGTTCCAGTGATTGCAAATTATATTTAGTGTCCTTAGTGTGTGTTTTTTTTTATATTAACGGCTACACATTGTGTAGCTGAAAAGTCATACAGCAAACGAACTCAAGAAATGTCCAAAATATTGAACCAAAACTTACGAGTAACCCATATGTGATCCAGCTCAGCTGACTTCTCTGTCATTTTGGTGCTGAATGCCTTCAAAGCTAACTGCAGCTTCTTCCTATGCAGTGGGTGCTTAATACCCATTTCCTAGGTGGTTTTTAAGGGTTACGGTAAGGGTTAGATTCACATAACGGATCTTTAAAACTGAACAGTAATAAAGATTCATTTAAGTATGAGAATTTGTTCAGTGTTAAATATGACATTCCATTTTCTGACCTTCTCAAATTCCTGAGGTGTGGCAGAAAGCAATGTCTGACCATTGTCAACCCAATGTCTTGTGAGGCTAACATACTGGCCCAGCCCATAGTCTTCAAGCCAGCCACAAACCTGCTCCTTGGTCCATTGACTGAATGGAGTGTTCTTATCTCTATCAAAATAAAATACATACTGTAGTATAATATATTGTAGAAAGATAAATTGAGAACATAAAATGTCCATTTAAGAATAGTGACAGAATATGGTCATCCCTATTTAAAACAGAAATCATTAAGCAAATACAGACAATAAGACTCTAAAGCATATTTCTATTATCAAAGTTTGAATGTTCTACAGTATGATTTGATTTAACATTTGTTGTATTACGTAGTTCATTGTAGAGGCCTTACCTTACAGAGCAACAAGACTCAGGGGTCCGAGTCAGTCTAGGCCCAGCTGTGGCACGCAGTCCTCCTCTTCTGAACTGGCCTGGATCTGGATCAACCCCCTGGAACCCCCCGGACTGGGTTCTTCGAAGTCTGGATGGAGAAGGGCAAACCTTACATAAAAATATACCTATGCAGAATTTCAGAAATCCAAAGATACCTATATTCAATAAGACACACTCACTTTCCCCAGAGCTTCTTGAAGCTCCTGTTATTCTTGAGGTATTCTGGAGACCCAACAGATCTCTCTCCAGACTGGGTACTTGTCCCAGAATGTACACGAGAATTATCACTAGAAGTGCTTTCATCGACTTTCTCCAGCTTTGCTTTAAAGAGATTACAGATGTTAAAAACAATGTATTCAACAATTAAGATTATGTTTTTTTTTGGGAAATTACTCATTCATTGGATCATCAAAATATTGTTTAACCCTCCTAAGGTCCTATGGTTTTCAGCAGACTACCAGCAGAGAGAGCCAACCGCGGAATGTCATACTGGCTGGCTACTGGTGAGTGCTCCGGGTCATTCTGACCCATAGGACAGCAGGAGGGTTAATGCATGCTGGCTGAATAACACTACTGTAAATTATATTTTAGAAAGAATTCAGATAAAATATTAAATGAAATGTTGAACATAATGTACAGTAACAGAATTATAAAGACATACTGGTAATTCATATTCAGTTCATACTGTATTTACAGAGTTGCTGAGACCCATTGTTTCCCAGTATTTAGAGAAGAACGTCCACATACAGTAAGTGCCCATTGAATTTGAGAAGATTACTTGGTTAAATTAGACTGTAAGTGATTACATTTACATTCTTGATTGTTTTCTGGCACAGGCCCCCGAAGACTGTTCAGTAGAACCCATTACAAAGGGAATAGGGTGGATCTGGAGTTAACATTGGTCAGTAAATATGGTATAGGGTGGGGTTGGGGTAATCGTGGTCAATCCAAGCAAGGGTGAAGGTGTGGTCTCTGAGAAAAACTATTTCAAGAACCTTTTGCGTTTTCAGTGCCCCCACTATTAGCTGTGATTAAAGGGGCACTGCTGTTCAGTAAAAATAACATGTAATGGTTGTCTTAAAATATGGAGCGGCTGGCTTTGCTCTTTGGATCACAACAAGTTCGCAGAAGCCACAAAATGAGCCGACCAGGGCTACAGCAACAGGCTTATAAATCACTGCACCAGTTCACTTATTACACACTGTAAATAGTCATAGGTTGCATCTGTGGCCGTACTATGGCTGGAGTCTCCATCCTCACTGCCATCTGGGGACCTGTGACTCTGAGTATCACTGCTGCTCTCCCTGTCTCCATTCTGTTGGGTGCTTACAGGGGTCTGACTTCTGGCTTCAGCGTGGTCACTCTGGAACAATGACACAGGCACATGGTGATATATCTACACAGTGACATACAGTTTACGTTACAAATACTTTTAATATTTGTGGGAAAAGTTTTGTTATAGTTTGGTGTGTATGTGTGGGGGTGGGAGGGCAATATTGTTTGGTTTTTTTGTACTGATTATACCTTTTGTGCAGGTCCATTTGGTAAGTCATTCATGCTGCTTGATGTAACAAGTGCCTCTGTCCTATACATATATCATAATAACAGTAAAACACAAATAGCTACTGAATCAATACCGTACTGTATGTTGCATACAGGGTACAGTTGACCATCTATACCTGAGGTCAATGTCCTTCTGGACTGAGAAAAGAGATGTGCGGTGGGAGGAGGAGCTGCTTGTGGAAACCTGGAATAATAAAGAGGTTTAATAAGGCAATGGAAACTTCTGGTCCAACTTTGGTTACAGTTATAGCAGCTGAATAATAAGCTTGCAGAAGTCTCTAGAGAGAGTGATACATTGTGTGACAACCTCTGATCGAATGTCCTCAGACTTGGTGCTGGCAGAATCAGCATTGTTCATCCCAACTCCTTGCTCTTCCTCCTCACTGCTGCTTGACAGAGTCCTGCCATTGGTCAGTGAATGGACAGCAGGTGGTGCTACATGAAAAAAGACAAGAAGCATTTCATCACCACTGAAGCAGAAGTACAGTATGTTTGCCTCCTGGGGGGATACATGTGTCAATTCTCGAATTGAACCACTTTAAACACTGGAAGCAGAACACTTAAACATGGAAGAAAAAGACATCTTACATTGCCTTGTGGTGTGAATGACTTCTCTGAACTGCCTGCAGTGGTTCAGGAGCAATGTTAGCTCCTCAATACGTCGGTCCTACAAGATGAAGAAGTTGCGCTAATCAAATATTACTGTTTATCTGAGATAAGGAAAACATTCACATGAACTGTCTGCCTCACGCCATCAGTGACAATTTACAACATAATCATCGCCCATTTCTCCATGTGTCCTTTACATCAATGAATTAAACAGGGTGGGGACGGTCCATGGCCCAGCTGTAAATCTGAGCTGTGGTAAGCAACCCTGAGAGTGTGTGTGTTTTGAAGTGGTGCCTAAGCCTGGTTTTGCCATGTTTCTCTTAATGCAGCTCACTCCAAAATAAGGCTTGGCAGGCGGAGAACTGCAAAAGTGTGGCTTTGCCTGAAATTGCTAGTCTCTCTCTCTCTCTCTCTCTCTCTCTCTCTCTCTCTCTCTCTCTCTCTCTCTCTCTCTCTCTCTCTCTCTCACGGTCATGTTGAAAGTTGTGGGAGGACTTAGTAGCCTTAACAAACGGAGGAA
>JAODUG010086123.1:0-12321 GCA_027564795.1 Aphredoderus sayanus
ACACACATATATATATATATACATATATATATATACACATATATATACACACACACACATACATACATACATACATACATACATACATATATATATATATATACACATTTAATTTGTTACCTCTGTTCTAATCAACACTGACGTTACTTCCTATTAATACTGACTGTTTAGTAATGAAACAAAGGTCTTACTTTTCCGATGAGGAAAGTCACAGTCTCTGTCTGGCCTACTTTGAGATTGGAGATGTCATAAGTGGCTGTCCCAAGTGTCTCGTCCATCACATAATTGGCATCCATTAAGATTAACTGATTAGATTCAACAGTTTACAGTTGAATACACAAACTCAAATTATGCTGATTCATACATGTTCAGCAAACTTAAACACATATGTGCCATTTTCTCAGTAAAAAGCTATCACCTCTAAGATGTTCTGCTGATTGAGGTCCAATATGAAATGAAAGGTCTCATTCCATATTGGATTGATGTCATTGTCTATGTGGCGAGTTTTCTTCCTGCTCTCGGGGGCTGTAGGGATGAACAGCTCTACATATGGGTCAGGAGTGTCTACTGCAGACAAATTATAAGGAGACAATGAAACCATAGCACCTTAGCACACAGATTTATATTGTATTTGGTTCAGGGATGAGATATCTCATGAGTTTAATTATTCTTGAGATGCATTATAACCTACTCCCATCAAGTAAAAACACTGGAAAAGTATAATTTAATAATTTAGCATTAAACCCTCCCGCTGTCATTGGGTTTCAAATACAGTAGAGGGCGCCAACCGTGGAACATCATGTCCGTGTTGTGGTTTGAGCCCTCTACTAACACAAAATAAACGGCCATGGGTCATTTTTACCCATAGGAGAGTGTGCATTTTCTAATGTATTATCAAATCCTACTTTAATCCTAATTTTGTAGTATCACATAATCAATAACAATAAAGTTCATAAAACCAAGACTCACAAAGATCACCCAGGGCTCCTTTAGTAACACTCTCAGCTCGTACAACTGTCACTTTTAATTTGTGAGAAACCTGTTGCTCCACCTGAAATTAACAAGAAACATTTGCAGTATGTAGCTTCATTGCTAAATAAAGGAGACAGCCTACGTATGCCTCCATGCTATTTGAAAGCTACACTGCTATATTTATTAGCTTTGTTGTAATAACATGGTCAGGCCCAGGAAAGACGCACATGTCAAACAAAAGTGATGTTCAAAGGTCTAGACTACCCTACAGCATATTTTATGTTGTACTCCATTCTTGTTTTAGGGAACTGGTCATGTTGATAGATTCTCAGAATAGACTTTTAAATTGTCTATTCTCTTAACAGGTAACTTCTTCTAGTCTAAATAAAAAGGAGATGACTCAAGGGCAGCAAATTACAAAAAACAGTAGCTGTGGCTACAGTTAAAGTGGCTATTCGGTGGTTAAAACGGATGTTTCCTGTTTGAGGAAATATATTAAGAAACTGTGAAAACAGATTGAGCACCAAACTGTGAAACAAACAAAAAGTGAAAGATCTGCCCAAGCAATTTGGCAACATAAAACAAAGATTCTATACGTTTCTGTAGAGAGAATTACACTATGGATTTTTAACTATGGTTGTGAACATTTTAAGATCAACTGTTGTATAACAGATGCATCTTTTCTGTTGCATGTTGTGCTTATCTGAAAGGGTGGTGGGTCATGTTTATCTTTGTCACATCTGCACTGAATGTGCAATGGTGTCTGCAGTGAGCAGCAGTACCAGAAGGGTAGAATATTTACCATGCAAAGCAACTGTGACAACTTTATGTGCTTTGTTCTACTTACATTGGTTATGTTACCTTATTGCTGACCTGACTAATGTTCAGTCAGTGATACAATATTCACAAATTTTTAGACATGTAGTATTGAAAAGATGACTCAAACAACAAATCTTTCAATGACGACTGTTAAACTATAATAATAATAATAATAATAATAATAATAATAATATATAATCTCATTGTGTTCAGTACTTACAATTATATACTGATATGGGTCTACATTTGCCATTGTTCACTGGAAAGCCTCTACCCAGATGTGAACTTGAGCTCATAAAGATCCTTCAGTTATTTAAGAAAGCATTTAAAGACCCCTGTAGGAAAGAAAGCATTTCAGATCAAACATACTGTATAGGTACAGTGGGTGTAAACTATAAAGTAGTTATAAATAACTAGCCAGTTACACAAATGCATTCTGATCTCAAGATAACCTGGAGTTATCTTTCATGTTTTCACAATATATGTTTCTAGGTCCAAGCTTTAAATTGTTGTTTTAAAATGCTGAGTATCAGAACAATTGAGTCAACTGAAAATATCAGCCATCTAAAACGATCAGAAATGAAAATGGAGCCAAATAGACATTTTATAATATAATTACACTTCACTAGTTACAATAAGATGGGGAAATGTGTTGACAAATTATACGCAACTAGCCTGCTTATAACATGACATTGTAGCCAAACTGTGTTGTTGGTGGGTCGCTGTGGGTGTTGCCTATTACTGCATTGTAGTTCTCAGCTGCTCAGTAAAGCGTAATATTAACGAGCTTAATTGATGCACGTAGATTGTTTGTTCGCAGTATTGGTCACGTAGTTTGTCCTGAATGTGCCAATTTGATCTACCCCTCCACCCAAGTGAATTGTATTAGGGCGACAGTTAAAGCCGCACAGCAAAGGGGCTGCTTACAGTAGTCTATTGTGTCAGGCCTAGCACAAATTGACCATGGTAATACAGTACTTTATGCACGCTATCAAGTTAAGACACGTCCCTAATTTTCATAATACAAAAAATAAATGTATTATATTTTGTATTGCATATTTTGCTCTTTGATTAGACTATCTGGATATATTAAACCTGACTATGGAATGCGATATGATTGATGATAGCAAATTACTTTATAATACTGAAAAGACATAGGCCCACCTTTGCATTAAAACATGATATGACACGTGCAAACAATCTAGGTTAATTTATAGTCTAGGCTAATATTCCTTCTAATTTAATTCAGCATAATTCTAATTTAATATATGACATAATATGAAATAGCATCATGAAAGTATCAAATAAGCCTTTAAAGAAGCGCTTTAGCTCCTGCTTGTTTTACGTTACTACGCGGAGTAGGTTACGTACTGATGTTTTCAATCTAAATAAGCATACTGTAGTGTTAATATAAACGTTGTATATATCACATTTAATACGGCATTTTATATAAAATAATTATTTTTGACTACTTACCCTGCCGGCCGAAAAAGATCAACTCACAAATCCTGAAAACTCTGTCATGCTGTACAGAAATGATTCCAGACTGTGAAGGTGAGCAGCCTACAGTATAACGTACGCACAAACCTCGTTAGACCGTCCGTGACGCACAACTTTCAAGTCAAAAAAATAATGTGCAGATAAGAATGATCAAGAATGTCGATGTTAAAATAACGAGAAGAAAGACAAACTTCAAACTTCAGTAGCCGATTCTAATCGAAAAGACATGCCGCACCGCTCAGCTGAAGCATTCCATCGAAGCAACTCTCCCCAACAGTTACGTGACGTCTCTGGAAAAGTGATGTGATATTTCCACTAGAGGGCACACATTTACAGGCTGATGAAGACCCAGTGGGCACTTGATGTTGAAAATACATAAAATCGACATCACAAAACAAATAAAATAACAAGTAAAAGATTTTAATCAAACTAACGTTTCATTCAAAATCACACATTGATTTTACGTAAATTGAATGTCAAACATATTGGCCTACATATACATTGAACCAATGTCAGTGTGGGAGTAACTTCCTATTTTCACCCAATTACCACTGGAAGAAATGTGCATCCAAACTGAATTTAAAATTATGTTATAGGGGAGAGTTTTTAAATGTATTGACATCAGAATAATCACAGGCAGGCAGTGTTACAAACGTACAATAACACTATCTGTACCATTTTTAAATAGATTGCATATATATATAACCTATTTAGTAGGTCTATATTCCTAGAGCTTTCCTGAACACATTTTGGATAAAATAAAACATTTGTAGCCTATAAGGTCATATAATAAGACTTAAAATAAGTAAAGCAACAACAAACAAAAGCACGACAATTTAAAATTCCTTCAAATAGGCTTCATCAGACTGTACGTCCATAATTCAACAGAAAACACTGCGTAATTTGTATTTGTCTTAATTGATTTAAATTCAGTGTTCTTCCATCATTGAAACATTTAAATTATTGACCAATTGATTGCATTCTTTTCATTCTCCGGAATTTCCAACCACACAGACTAAAATGCTACGTCACGTTTTACAACTGTATATAAACGTCGCACGAGTAGACCGACACATTCATAGAGGTACAGTCGGACCACTAAGAAGTGGAGAGAAAGACATTGAAAGAGAACACAATTAAGACGTGTTAAACATTTTGGAGTATGCATATGAGTATTGCTCCGGTTTTACTTTTGGCACTGGGGGTTCTGTGCTGCGAAGGGGGTAAGCATTAAACATGGCCTATTGCTGTTTGAACGTTATTACATTGTTAAAGGTTCGTTTCAATGTTTTTTTTCGAGAATAGCCTACCTTGTATGAACTATGTATGAACTAATATGTATGAACTAATTTTACTATGGACAATTTCAGTTTGACATGAATTATATGTTTATCTCATGAACTGATACTCTTTGTATGGACAGGTAATCCGTGTTGCTCTGAGCCATGCCAGAACAGGGGCGTATGTACAGCTGTTGGATCACAGGGATACGAATGTGATTGCACCCGTACTGGTCACTATGGCCAAAACTGCACCACGCGTAAGTAAAATTTAGAGGTAGAGTGTTTTAAACTGTTATTTGACAAATAAACCAATGTTTTATTTCATAATATATTCACATTAAAACATTTTATGTACAGCTGAATTCTTCACATGGATAAAAGTGTCTCTGAAGCCTTCTCCAAATACAGTCCATTACCTTCTCACTCACTTCAAGGGCTTCTGGAACATTATCAACAATATCTCATTTCTGAGGGACGCTATCATGAGCTATGTGCTGACATGTAAGTTATATTAAACATATTAACTTAATGTACATTTTAAATACGGACAGATGGTCCATGTTTACTGTAACAACTTCAGAAAATATTTGTACATAAATATTTCACTCACACTGTATTTCACAATTAGAATACTTAATAATATAATAATAATAATAATAATAATAATAATAATAATAATAATAATAATAATTATTAACTTCTTCATAGCTCGAGCCCATCTAATCGACAGTCCCCCTACCTACAATGTGGACTATGGCTACAAAAGCTGGGAAGCCTATTCCAACCTGTCATACTACACTCGTTCCCTTCCCCCAGTGCCTAAGGACTGCCCGACCCCTATGGGAACAGCAGGTGAGAGAGTGGCCTTGCTTTGCGTTTGAAAAACCTGTTATCCAAGATTCTTTAGAGTTGAGAGAGAGTTTCTCTTACATCCTACAGGCACACACATGCTAGAATATCTGTGCTGCTGTTTATTTCAATCTTTCACAGGGAAATTGTCAACCTTAAGCAAACAGACCTTGATTTTAGTTCAGAAAACAGGTAATGTAATGTGTAATTGCATACACTAACTGTATTTCTTATCTTATACTTTGTTTTCATAGGAAAGAAAGAACTTCCTGATGCCAAGCTTCTGGCTGAGAAACTTCTGGTCAGAAGGAAATTTATCCCAGATCCTCAGGGCACAAGCTTGATGTTCGCTTTCTTCGCCCAGCATTTCACACACCAGTTCTTTAAATCGGATATGAAGAAAGGGCCCGCCTTCACACAAGCAGAAGGCCATGGGGTGAGAAGAGAACTTAAGTGAATCCCTTCACATTGTGTATCAGTAAATCAGTAATGATGCATGTGATATTGGTAGAATTGCATTAGGACTTTCATTCAAGAGAGATGTTACATTTGAGAGAAATGGCATTATCTGAAGCCTGTAAATGAAGCCTGTATTAATTAAATTTGTTTCAGGTGGACCTCAGCCATATCTACGGCGGGACGCTGGAGAGACAGCACAAGCTCAGACTCTTCAAGGATGGAAAGCTGAAATATCAGGTAATATCAGGTTGAAATATCAGGCTCACCTCTTGCTCAGACATCCAATGGACATCCGTTGACCACTGCCTACTGTTGTTGCTGAGGTTCTCAGATGTTTCCTACAGTTTGTCCTCTTCTGCATGCCAATGTAGGAGCTGGATGGAGAGGTGTATCCTCCCACGGTGCAGGATGTTGGTGCTGTGATGCACTACCCACCCCACGTCCCAGAATCTCACCGCTTTGCCGTAGGCCACGAGGCTTTCGGATTGGTCCCCGGTTTGATGATGTACGCTACCATCTGGCTTCGCGAGCACAATCGGGTGTGTGATGTCATTAAAGAGATCCACCCTGACTGGGACGATGAAAGGCTCTTCCAGACCACACGGCTCATTCTGATTGGTGAGTGAGCTGTTAATATGCAGGAGGTCTAAAATGTAAGGAATGAGCTATGGTTTAGTTCTTTAAAGAAGGGGTAGGTCTACTGTTTTACATGTAATCGGACACATATTTAGTGAATCAGCTCAGTTACCATAGCATGTGATCATCTGTCATCATTCTGCAGGCGAGACCATCAAGATCGTGATCGAGGACTATGTTCAGCACCTGAGCGGCTATCACTTCAAACTGAAGTTCGACCCTGAGCTGCTGTTCAACCAGCGCTTCCAGTACCAGAACCGCATTGCGTCAGAGTTCAACACCTTGTACCACTGGCACCCCCTGATGCCCGACACATTCAGCATCGAGGAGCAGGTCTACAGCTACCAGCAGTTTGTCTTCAACAACTCTGTGGTGACGCAGCATGGTATAAACAACCTGGTGGAGTCCTTTACCAAGCAGATTGCTGGGCGGGTAAGAACTATGTTGTAATAGTTGTATTCCCTATAACTGTGGGTTCTAAACTGTAGGCATGACTTTGTAACATGTAAGTGAACTGATGATGTCTCTTTAGGTTGCTGGTGGTAGGAATGTCCCTGGGCCTGTAACATATGTCGCCATCAAGTCAATTGAGAACAGCAGAAAGATGCGCTACCAGTCTCTCAATGCGTACAGGAAGCGCTTCTCCATGAAGCCCTACACATCCTTTGAAGACCTCACAGGTAAGGGAGAGATCACTCCTAACCTTAATATTAACATATTTGAGTGAGACATATGTTGGAAACCGTTAAATCAAGAAGAAATGAGAGAGGCAACACAGCAGCGTTTACACAAAGCAGATGTTAAGGTTAGCCTGCAATAATATAAGCAACGTGTCATGGCAGAGAGAAACACAAACAGGAAGCCACCTGGCTTCCTCAAGACGACATTTTAATAGTGATTAAAGATTTGTGAAGGAAATTACATGCCTGTGTATGAGAAAGCGTGAGAGAAAAGCAATATTTATCTGTGTATTTAGACTGAGGTTTATATTGTACATGCCAAGCCAGTAATAACAGCAGAATGAGAAACTAATATGAGTGTCTTCTTGTTTTACATAGGCGAGAAGGAAATGGCCGCAATACTGGAGGAGCTTTACGGACATGTCGATGCAGTTGAACTCTACCCTGGTCTGATGGTGGAGAAACCAAGGCCCAATGCCATCTTTGGGGAGACCATGGTAGAAATGGGAGCCCCATTCTCTCTAAAGGGTCTCATGGGAAACCCTATATGCTCCCCAGAATACTGGAAGCCAAGCACCTTTGGAGGCAGTGTTGGTTTTGACATAGTCAACACTGCCTCACTTCAGAAGCTGGTCTGTAACAACGTCAGAGGGCCTTGCCCCATGGCATCCTTTCATGTGCCTGATGTAAGAGAAACTGGCACAGGTGTTATCAACTCAAGCACATCACACTCAAGCGCTAGTGATTTAAACCCCACAGTCATTTTCAAAGAAAGGACTACTGAACTGTAGTTTGTTTATATTTTTACTTTTAATATTTAATATTTATTTTTCTATTTATCTTCTATTTATTTTTCTATTTATAGCATGTCGGAACCCCAAAAATCCAACTTTTTATATTGTATTTTGTAATTGTATTGTCAATGCTGCTTTATTTATTGATATTGTATGTGTATTTTGTTAACGTATGACCTCATAAATGGCACAAATTACTCTGTTAAGTTTTATTGAATACTTGAATTTTACCAGATAATTAAAATGTTCAATTGTACTATTTCCACACTACAGATTTAAGGGTTTTCCTATTTAATTAGATCTTTACCTGTGTAATTGTGCCAATATGTAATGTAATTGCTGTTTCTGATTATTGTATTTTGAAAATAAATGTTTTTAAATGGGGCACTATCCAAAATCAGAAGCATTTATACCAACACTGAGCAGTTACAATACGGTGTAGTCAGCCTATGATATTACAGTAGGCTATACAGATTCTAGCTTCTTTACTGACAATTAGGACAATAGGAAGATAATTGAGGCATAAAAATTGTTTAAACTGCTACAGCCATAACACACTTTCTTTATAAGTCTAAAATCTGCATTAGCACTCTTCATGAAATGAATGCACAGTAATAACAGTCTAAAGTAATTTAGAATGGATTCATGCATAATCCATTCAAATATATGCTGTTTTTACCATTATGAACAAGTTGTGTTTACGTAAAATGAGACAATAATATCCTACTGTTGCTGCAAATAATATACCTGTCACATATAGAGACTAAGAACATGAAACTACATAAGAGTATTATTACTGGTTTGGATGGATAAGAAGCATTCCAGAATGTTGGTTGATAAGTAAAGCATGCGGAAACTTGCCTGTTTTCTTTAAAGATGCATTTCCTCAATCAGTTTTACAGATAAACAATTTTAAGTCATGCAAGGATATACTAACACTCGCACATAATATAAGTGTGTTTGTTCAGGAACTAACTTTCCTAGGCCATCTGGCCTTTCATTCTCTACACTAATGTTAAGCAAACTATACTATGTCATGTTACATAAAAATAAAAGATGTGGTTCTCATAGGAAATAATGAAATATGAAATAACTTAACAAAGGCTGTTTTTAAAATGTTCCACATTTTTTGTCTGGAAACCATATAGCCCACCACCCTGACGGGAAACCTAGTCGAAGAAGGAAAGTTTTGGCAGTGGAAAAAAGGATCTCGGTAGTTTTCTTCTGTCACACTTGCAAAACAAACCTGTTCTGAGCAGCAGCTTTGCTCAAGACATGCTGACGTGCGTTGTGGCACATAGTGGTAACTCACCAGTGTGCCAATTGATTGTGCCAATGAGCACTCCTTACGAAACACAGACAATGAGAAAAATATTCCCATTCATTGATACACTTTACACAAACGTTAGATTACAGTTTATACACACCCACTCACACACATACACATGATTTCTAGAAATAACTTTCCCATCCATCAATACACTATTTTTTTTTACACAAAACAGACTTCAGTTCAAACACTCCAACCCACACAAATTCTGGAAATGATATTGAGTCATGTGCATGTTGATAGATGGACCTCTCCCACTTATAGCCCCAATCTTTGTCCTCCTGTCCGATGGCAGTAAAATGATTTAATTGTGTGTGCATGATTGATTTCACTGCCCATGGGTATGTATTATTCTGTTGCACAGTAATGTGTGACATGCTGAGGTCCTCCTCCATGAGATTGGGGCGATGGAACATATTGTACTTTGTGTGTGTGTAATGAGCGTGAGCAGGCCATAGGCCCTGGTGTGGGAGAGGAGAGGCCTTCTGTGTTGTCCTCATGACCTCTCCCTGCCTTTTCCGTAATCGGACCTGATGTGAGATCTGCGGTGCAAGCAGAGCGCTACGTGATGCCTTGCAGGGGCAGGGGCCGGAAGTTGGCACTAATGCCCTGGATCACTGACCGTCTGGGAAATGTGAAGCTTAGCTGATGGTCACATCACGGCTGTGGTACTGTAGATTGTCAACCATTCAACTTAAGCTAAAAGGACATGTCAGGAGTTAGTCTTACCCTAGTCACACCCAGGTTGTATTTGTGACATATTATCTGAGTCAGAATCTTGCACATCTGTTGTCCAATATGAGTTGTCAGTGTTTAGCCCAGAGAATATTTCTAGATTGATCATTTCTATAATGATGTCATACTTTCTGTGTAGTCATTTACTCATTGTCATACCCTAATAAACTGTCATGTAAACATATCAGTCACTATGACCGGGTGCTGTTATCTCAGTCACACCAACAAAACAATGCACAGCATTCATCCATGTTACCTTAATGAACAGAAAATTATCAAGCTTTTTGAGCGTATGCAAATTAAATTCACACAGATATATGAAATAATAGTCCTAACCATAATAACCATAAAATTAAGTTACAGATAAATTCACACAAAACAAAACAGCCATGATTAAGTAAAGGGAGGTGTCATTTAAATAGCTTCTCTACTGATAGTCATACACTCTTAGAAATAAAGGTACATATGGCTATATATGATGGGTTACACCTAATCTAACATAAAGAGTTAAACCTAGAACAGTCTGGGAAAGCCTATGGGTGCAACCTGTGTAGGTTTATAAATATATAGTCTTATTCTTAGTCTAATATAAGTTTTGTTCATTTGCGCCATAGAGCAGCATAAAATACATTGACATTTTTTGTTTTTTGTTGAGGACTATAATTTTATAATAATAATAATAATAATAATA
The DNA here is from genome assembly GCA_027564795.1 of Aphredoderus sayanus. Lineage (NCBI taxonomy): Eukaryota > Metazoa > Chordata > Actinopteri > Percopsiformes > Aphredoderidae > Aphredoderus > Aphredoderus sayanus. The sequence goes on from JAODUG010086123.1 coordinate 10,749, forward strand.
ATAATAATAATAATAAACTTAATTTGTATAGCATCTTTCATAAACAATGTCCAACTCAATGTGCTTTACATTTAAAAACATATGAAAAACAAAGGATGAAGGCAACAAATGAAATTAAACAAAAAAAAATAAACGCCAAAAAAAGCCATGAAAATAATAAAACCCATTCCCTAGAGGCTGCTTTTCTATATCCCTCTAACTACATTGGCCCCTGTTAATGAGCAGTGGTATTCTGTGCAACAATGCTAGCGGTATTTACCTGCCCTAGCCACATCAGCTACTAGCGGCATTTACCTGCCCTAGCCAAATCTGCTAGCGGTACTTTGCAGCCACTAGCAGCATTAACCTGCCCTAGCCAAATCTGCTAGCGATTGTTTGCCTGCCCTAGCCACATGTACCTGCCCTAGCCAAATCTGCTAGTGGTACTTTTCCTGCCCTAGCTACATCAGCTACTAGCGGCATTAACCTGCCCTAGCCAAATCTGCTAGCGATTGTTTGCCTGCTACTAGTGGCATGTGCCTGCCCTAGCCAAATCTGCCAGCAGTGCTTTGCCTGCCATATAGGTATTTCTGAGTTCGCTGGTACCAGCTGTTCTTTGTGCATGAGAGGTGTATGACAGCAGAAGGCACGAGCATGTGTATGTTGAATTTTTGTTCCGTAATGCAAACTGCCATTATTGCCGTTGTTAGAAATAATCTATAAGCACCAATGGAATATCAGTGTGGCACCTGAAATTGTTTATGTAGCACTAAAAACAAATCAAACCTTTTTGAATGGGGTGTGTAGTGTATTGTGGCAGTTTTCCAGGGTGCAGTTGTCACAAAACAGGGCTACTTCAAGCCTATAGTCAGACCCACTAGTTCCACCCAAATAATTTATTTACCAATCTTGGATCAGTGATGGCTAAGGATAGGCTGTGTAGGTATCAGGAGTAGGCTATATGTGAGACTCAAGTGCAGTGTGAAGCGTATAGGCCTACTGTAACAAAAAACAAAACAGGTGAAGACAGTGAAGACAATAAGGGCAATAAGGGCAATCAGGGTGAGACAGTAGGTCGCAGCGAGAACAGGTCAAAAGTAAGCATAGAACCAGTGGAATCAGCAATATGACAGGTATATCAGCCTGTCGTCAGCAGGTGAATTCATGTTATCTCCATCAAAGCTGACCTTTTATATTTGACATGCTGACAGTTACTTGCATCCGCTGCTCAGCATCCACATTCCAAGGTTCATTTAATACACCAGATGAAACAGTAAGCCATCTACAAACAACAAAATAATGCATCCAAAGAGAGCAGTAGGAGTATGGGCACATAATAATGCTGACAGTGGGAAAGATTGAATTAGCATGACCTTCCACCAGTAGCGGTTGGTGAAATAAATTTGTGCAAGGGTGAAGTTTTGGAGTGATGCTATTTTTATACCTCAAATATCAACTACAATAGACAGGCTGAGAGAGTTTTTTTATTTTACTTACAATTTATATACCATTTTTCCTCATTTATTGTTGTTGTTATCCATATTATTTTTGTTGTAACAATACCAATTGTTATTGTTTTTAATGTTATTACCAC
>JAODUG010086144.1:5000-12317 GCA_027564795.1 Aphredoderus sayanus
GAACTGACCTGCTTGCTAAGCTCCAGTGGAAAAAGGCCTGGACCTGTCATGATAGACGTGACCCATATCCAAAACATATGTGTGTCACCGAAAGAACATATAGCAACGGGAGGATACGGTGGATCAACAGAAAATGGGTTAACCAGGGAGATGTCTTCAAATGATACAGTAAACATCCGGAGAGGACGAGGGAAGGTGTGAGGGCTACGGTCGGTATCACTGCACACACGGCGGGGATGCATGCTCTGTAGGCCACCGGCATGAGCAACCATTTGATATAGAGGTCATACTGTTAGTCCTGCTGACAGAATGAAGACATGCAAGGAAATGAAAACACGAGGCGTGGGAGGAAGTGTATCTGCTGGATATTAGCATGCCCACACATAACGCAAGTTTAAATATGAATGTCACATTAGGTGCAGACTCATGTACACAGCCGTGTAAATACATGTCACAGGATGTTTAGCTGTAATTGCATGGGCCTTATGTAAAATGTATGCATATACAGTGTGTGTGTGTGTGTGTGTGTGTGTGTACAGTATATTCTTATGTATATCTAATATCTGTGTGTGTATCTGTGAACCAGTGTGTGATTGTGTGCATGCTTGTGGCAGAACAGGAAAAAAGGAAGTGTTTTAAAGGGAAGTGGATTAACAGCAGGGTACATTTGAGACACACTAAATGGCCCACTCCGTTAGCGGGGATGTGAAAAACACTACACTTTCTATGGTGGGAGAGAGAGAGAGAGAGAGAGAGAGAGAGAGAGAGAGAGAGAGAGAGAGAGAGAGAGACTATATGGATTTAGACAGAGAAAAGGGACAGACAGATAGACAGAGATATCTGTCTATGTGTGCGTGTGCGCGAGTGTGTGTGTGTGCAGCCTGTATCAAGAAGATGTTCGGGGAAATTAACAATAATAATAATCAGGTGATGAGAAAGTGGCATCGATTAACCACGCCACTAAACGTGATATTATTTTCTTGTTTTCCAAAGTGAAGTGGGTGTGTTTAAACCATCTTCTCAACATGCTGAACTTTGATGAGTGAGGGAGCAGTGAGGCAGCTGGCCAGGGTACAGTGTGTCACTTCGCATGGGCCGAAGAAAAGAGGAAGGTTCCGGTGGTTGGAGACTTGAAGGAGAACTTCCTGGGCTTTCAGAGGAAGCTGGACACTCACGTTGCATGCTGTGGGGTCTCTTCAGACAAGTACAACTAGCGCTAGTTCTAACATTCCGTTCAGAATGGACAAAAGCAGAGCTACAGCTAAAACAAACTGATGTGGTGGTTTCAGATGCCGTGGTCACAAGCACTATGTTGTTATGGAGGCGTCTGTCGCGTGTACTGTATACACTGACACTCACAACATCAAGGACAACACTCAGGAGCATACTGAATCTACTGCACACAATGAATGGTTGTAACAAGGTCCGAACATCTTTTCTTTCTGGTGTTGAATAATGATGTTATGGTACATGTTATGGTGATACTGTTAGTCTCAGGGGTTGATGTGCAGCTATAATACGTCTTCAACAACAGGTCAATATTCTACTATTGCCTGGAACTAGCCAGAAAGAACCAGTTTGTAATTCAGGGCCCTTAACCTGAGCCCAGAGGATTAGCAGTCTACTGCACAGGAGAGCCAACAGAAGCCAAATGTAGGCCAGTTAGAGAGAGAGAACGTGTGCTACTTAGCGTGGGTGACAGCACTGTAAATATCCCGTAAGACATCACTCTACTGTTCCCTGTGTGTTGTCCCTGACTGCCTCAGATAGAATTAGGCTCTGGAAAGATTTATTGTCAGATGCTGTGTTGTACTTTTTAAAGAGAAGTTCCTTCTATTGTTAGTGTTTCTAAAAGTAGTATAGCCTAATGTTCTGTATCAAGACATTTGTTGAACTGAAATAGATGTGACGAACTGATTGAAATGTTTCATTCAGATCTTGGGATAGGCCCATGTCACTGTGGTTATATATCAACTTTAATTGCTTACATTCGAGTAGCTTTTGCCAAATGTCAAATAATTTAATTTGCACAGTCATTCATTCCCATCTGTTAGCTATGTTTCTGTGGAGGCACATGATGTCCTCATGTGGTTACATAACTGTTTTAGATCAGAAATATCAGGTATGGGGTGTGACAACCCCTTTATGTCTACATCTCTTCCTATGTACAGTAAGCCGTTGGTTTTGGTGTGACTACAGTGCATGTTTTGAGGCTGTGTCATGTAGCGATATACTTTTATGACTGTCTGTAACTCACAGTGAGTATCTGTAAGGGTGGAGATCCATTTCAATTAGTCAAACAGAAAGCAGTCACATAGTAGGGAAAAGACCTAAAGATGATCAAAGTGCAGTTAATATATCCTTATACAGGCATATATGTTATATTATATAGCAATGGTTGCTAAATTAATAATATGTACTTACCAAGATTAATCCGTAATCATGGATTTTTGATTACGATTATGAATTTGATGATAAGGCTTATTTTGATGACATTAACGATGTGAGCATGTCTTTGTAATGTTTTTTTTCCCGTAATCACAAATAGACCAGACCATCAAGAGAGAAATAAATATTACACTTTGAGGAGGTTAAATTGAATGGATTAACCCTTTAATATTAGGTATGATAAGCTAATACGATCGATCCCTGCAGGACAATTCTGGCATTAGAGCAGCACGAGATGAAAACATAAAACAGAATATTTTATAGGTTACAATACAAATATACAGCTATGCAAAGGTTGCACACATAGAACACCCAGTGTTAGCAGGTGTACAGTTGAATGCACTTACCATAGAAACCAATATAAAGAGACTGGTGTTAGAGACTAGTGGAAAGAATTGGTAGCAGATCGCTGTGTGACAAGCAGTAGTACAGTCTAATGTGTGTGTATGCAAAACATTCTAACTATATGCTGCATACTGTACAGCACATTTCTATATGGTATGTGTGTGCATAGTTCCATAGTCCAATGTCCAACACGCATTCAAATAGAGCTGTCTAGGCCAGGTATGCAATGTACTCTATGCTAGTAGGCTGTTGCTCAATACAGTCCAACTCAGTGGGTTTGGTGTAAGCATTTGTAAACGGGCGGGTGGCAGTGGTGGGGCTACAGACACAAGTAAGGTTACGATCAGTTAGGAATCATATCTGGACCATTGTGTTTCAATGATCGCAATGATGACTATTAGGCGTAGCAGAGGATTAGCCTTCTTGGATAGCATATATCTACAGTAGTCATAACGTGCACAAAACATTTTAGTCTGTGTTGACATGAGAGAGGCTAACCACATTCACGCCTCCTTCAGACAGGGAGAAAGTAATTATTAACCTTATTTTTAAGAACATGTAGTTATAACAACAGGGTTACAGTAAGAGCCCATAATATTATCTCGGTTCAGCAGCTTGTCTGGGCAGACCAGCATCCAAGTATTCATTAATGTGCTCACAAATACTGTGTGTGTGTGTGTGTGTGTGTGTGTGTGTGTGTGCTTTTTGCAAACTGTTGGAGGGTGTGTGTGTGAAAAGTAACTATATGGTACAACAGTGTGTTTCAGTTTGTCTGCCAGACACAAGACAGTCACCACACACCACTAAAACCGAGAGGGTCTATTTGAATTGAGGCATGCACTCAGATGAATGCAGGCATTCGACTACAGACAGACACAGACAGATAAAGGTGAAACATGCAAAATCAAACAAACACTGCGTGCAGTTTTACTTTAAATTGCTGCTCCCACATACAAACCACAATGTGCAGTTACCTACACACACTCACCTACAGAGGACGTACTGTTTTGCTGTCTCAAGCCAGAGTTAGAGAGAAGGTAAAGAAGGCAATAGCATGGCATGTTGCATATAAAATAATATATTTAGTCTTACAAAACTAGCATAATGCAGAATTATTGCATGTTTATATAACATAATTGTGTAGAGAAATGAGACAGAATATGTTTTCTAAATACAATTTCCCCAATCATTTTGAAAATGTCTCTACAGCATACAGTATCACCCTGTGGCCTTATTGCTTGGACAGGGAGATGAAGGGGTGCTAATGGGATTGGTAAGCCTTTCCACCTGCCACAGTATTGTGAGGGCAGGGGGACCTCCTCTTAGATACTGTAGAGTCCCTCTTTGGCTTAAACCCCCATTTCATTAGTTAAGAGGAACAGCTGACAACAGTGGCACAGCCGTATGTGTCAGGCAGATAAAACAGAGTGAGGAACTGCATGCTTGTTTGAGTAATTCTTAAGAGATAGGTGGACAAAGGAGAACAAGAATAAGAAGTAACTGAATAAGCAAGTAAAAGGCAGAACTCCAAGTTATCAATATAAGTAGGCATGGGTTTCAGAGATACACAGGTGTTACTGACTTATATGATAATTACATCTTGTGTAAACTGCATGAATCAGATATTTGTCTCACCACCACTGTCCGTTTACTCATTGACATTCCAATTACATTTTTAGAACTAAATAAAAATACCATCAGGAATCTAGAAAGGAACATCTGTATCCGGTGTGTGCCATTAAAACAGATGAATATCTATGAGATAAAAAACAGCCCTGGGCACCCCTGTAGCTGATATGGATCCAGCATTCTGTTCAAGGGCACCTCATTGTCTTTCAGTGAGTGACGCGGGAGCTTGACCCTGAATCCTTCAGTGGAAAAAATAAGTCTAGCAGTCTAACAGTGTATCGCTCTAACAAACTAACAGACAGTCTAACCACTGGGTTGACTTGCCAACCCTCAGGGACGCTGATTGTTGTGAACTGTGCTGGTTTTGTGAGGGTGGTGCGACACAGTGGTGGTCAGCCACAGGGCCACCTGGGAGCTGGTGTGTTTGTGCGGTGAGAGCTGACCTTCCTGTGTGAACAAGAGCAAGAGAATGCTGCTCTCCTATGTTAAACCAGATAGACCGCCATACACAGACAAACACAGCGACAGACTGTACCTACGAAGTGTGCTCTTGTGGCTGGACTGTCCAGAGTACAAACAGCGAGCCCAAAAACCACAACTTTAAACATTCCTATTGAATATGACTAGCATGGAGGTGTGTGTGTGTGCGCGTGTGTGTGTGTGCGCGCGTGTGTGTGCACGCGCCTGGCAGCAGATCACAAACAGACCTAACATAAAGCGCTCTCTGAAACACCTGCACGCCAAGACACCAAACAAACAAGTGGCCCCTTTCCCTCCAGCCTGCTGGCCCTCATTATTTGTAATGGAAACAAAGGGGAGCCCCCCAAACCTGTCTTCAAATACATTGCTCCCCATTTTTCAACTTCTAAACCATTTAGTGTCTGGCTGACGGGCTTGTAAACATGATGAATGCCCATTTGAAGGCTCTTTTTTTTTTTACACAACAACATTGTTAATGGGATCTGGGCTAGAAAGCACTAAAATCTATCTTTATATCTTTTTCATATGGTTACAAAGCTGTACAGATGATTTGGAGATTTATGTAACATAATTAAGTGGTTCACTTTGTGGTTCAAATATTTTCAGCATACACTGCAATGTAACCCACCATATGTAAGGCAAACACACTGTACAGTAGGTCCTGTAGACGTCACCATGGCTACTGTATCCGGTACACAGTGAAGAGGGCAGATATTATTGGTTATGGCATGCATATCTCAAGCCACCTGCTGCACAGAACAACTGGTCCAGCTGGGCTTACAGAGAGAGATCATTGGGTAATGAAGAAGAAAGAAGCAAAGAGAGTGGAGAAAGGGAATGTGGATAGAGATTATAACCTAGACAGAGGATATAGAACGAAGGAGAAATGGGCAGAAGAAGAGAGAGAAAGGAGAGAAGAACAAAGAGAGGGGGAGAGGGGGAGAGGGGGAGGGAAGACATGACTGAGGGAGGCTGGGAGTGGGGGTGGGGGTGGGGGTGTGTTAGGGTGGAGAGCCAGGACAGGAGGCTGGGGGTCTGGGTAAGAAACCGAGAGGGAGAAGAGGAATGGAGAGAATGCCTGGCGCACAGGCCCTGCATCCGGCCTCATGACGCCGCCTGCAGCCGGTCCCTGAAAAAAGCCCCTCTCTGTGGGTCCAGTGGGATTAGTGTAACAGCGCAGCAGTGCGCTTTGAGGGAGTGCCAGCCATCATTTGCAGAAAATAGACGTGTGACTCGTACGGCAGGGTTTTTTTCCCCCCGAGAGCAGAGATCCATGGATAACTTTGATCTGCATATCAAACGTTCACTCTCTGTCTGGCCCTTCAACAAAGATCTAGTGGAGGTCAAAACCGCATCACCTTCGTTTAGTTCTTCGTTTAGTTGAGTCAGAGTATCTGTAAAAACATCAGATTTTTTATAGGCAACACTACAGTATGTGCTAATCACTATCTGCCACAATGTTGCTATTTGCATTGACCATGATATACAGTACATAAAGTCATCACAACCTAGCAAATAAGCTGGGAGCTTCAATGTAACTTTGCTCTGTGTGCAACAGGTAGGTCCATTGGAAACCATTGTCAGTTGTGTACTATAGACACATGTTTTGGCTCAGAAGTCTGTGTGTTCCTCAGCATTTGTGTCATCTGCTTTGGGCAACTGGTTAACCCCACACAACAAAAGAGTTTCCTGCCTGGGAGATAATCATCAGACATAGCCCTCACTTCCTCCATAGTCTCACATGCCTCTCTGCACAAACCCTGATCCCCGGCCTGTTTGCTGTAGTTCCCTCAGTGTGGAGGAGTGTCAGAGAGTGACTGGACGAATAAAGGCTGTGTCAGCGATGGAAGGCAGGTCAAAGGTAAACACGCTCCCAAGGAGGGGTCAAGCTGTCATCTGTGAAAAGACACCAGACCCCATTTTGCCTATTGCTTAATTGCAGTATTGCTTTCAGGGTGTTGCATCCCAGCTCTATTACAGTATTATACAGTTTCTTGCACGATACAGTATATGCTGAGTCAGGCTGAACATGATACAGTGGGTGAATTGCATTGGGCCATCTTATAATAGTTTAATTCTACTTGTACTACAGTAGCTATAAAAAGCCTAGGAGCCGGAATAACACAGCTAGATTTTAACACGGTTAAAATGTCTAATAGAAATGCAATGTGACTTTTCAGACATGCTACTCTATACTAAATGGTGGTTGCTGCACCTTCTGCTGCTGCCAAAATAAAACATTATAAAATGCACACCCTTTGCTGAAAACAGCAATATTGTTAGTGTGATTGTGAGAGAGAGAGAGAGAGAGAGAGAGAGAGAGAGAGAGAGAGAGAGAGAGAGAGACAGAGAGAGAGGGGAGAGAGAGAGAGAGAGAGAGAGAGAGAGAGAGAGAGAGAGAGAAAGAGAAAGAAA